>AWWV01011410.1:0-29391 GCA_001974805.1 Corchorus capsularis
AATTCTCAGATGGAGGATCCATTACGTTTTGAGCTTTGCCAACTAGTATTTTGCAGCTTCGATCGATTTAGGCTAAGAGCCAAAAGTCATCAACCAATGCCTAGCAGGTACTGGATTGATTTCTTTTTAATTCCTTTGTGCTTTTTTGTGCGTGCATGTCATGTGTGAATTTCTTTTAATTGAAAAAATATATATCACCAATCTTATTTAGAAAAAAAAAAAAAGAAAACTTTACATAAATATATTCCACGTCAACGAAAAACATCCATGTTTGATCACCATTAACAAAGTTGATAGGATTTGTTATTCAAACTATGGGTTTTATCTACTATATTTGACAAATTTACAAAATTACAATCAATTTAAACTATAGACTTTAACAAATTGAGTAAATGTTGATCGATATGATTTAGATAATTTAGATATATATTTGTATTTGGTCGTTATTTTATCTCATTCTTTTAGAGTCTTCCTAAATTGTACTATATATGCATGTGCGATTTTAATATTCAAACAAATTTAAATATCAGTGTGTACGAATTATTTGACTCAATAATAGTTAAACAAGAACATTAAGTGGGAAAATTTGAACTACGGATATCGTGGCCTCTTTCATCCACAAGTCAAAAGGGAAAAAGTTTAGTTAAGATGCTTCAAGATTAAAGCATCACAAGAAAAACTACTACGTACCAATTATACTCTTTTTACCAATAACAAAGACAAAAGGAAAATTGGATTTTGGTAATTAAACCTTGAATTAAGTATGATAGCTATAGTCATTAGTCAAATATATCGAGGCCACTAGGCATGTAGACGTAGTTCATCGGGTTTCCATTGGAAAATGGAAAGTGATTACTTTTCTTTTCGTTTAATATATTGTACTTCTTCACATAATGTCAAAATCAAATGCCCTGAAAAAATCAACTTGAATAATAATTAAAAAAAAAAATCAACTTGAATGAATCTTCCATGGTCCATGCACTAAATTATCATGGTCTATATAAATCTAATACTTAATGAACATGTTGTTTGACTTTTTATCCTCAATGAAATGCGTACTTCCAAAACCTAATGGCATTTTTTTTTAATATTGTGATATAATATTAAGATATTTCTTGAAAAAAATATTTATTTCTTCTTTACCTTTATTAATTTTGTCCAACTCAAAAATATAAATAAAGACAGCTTGATTGAATCGAATTCTTAGTCCCTTTAATGGCTTTTCCCCATAAATCATTAATATTTTCTGGCTTTGTTTAACACTTTGTAAAGTTCATGTGAAAAACTTATTAAATTAGGTTTGCCAATTTGGTATGGTATTCAATTTTTAATCATGTTGGCAACGAATAAAACCATATGGAATTTTATAGAAATTATCGTATATATGCAATGATTTTCCTTATAAAAGGGCATTATTAATATTTTGGCTAAGCATGGTTACCATTCATGTTAATAATAATGATGAATTTTATTGGAATCTTCAATGTAAAATTTGCTGCTTATATCACTACTCCTATATATCTGAGTGACTGTGAGTATATATACGTAAGAAATTGAATAACCCGAGTGAGTGAGAGCAAATGAACCAACCATGTTCAAGTTCAACGGTAGGTCAAATACTCGAACATTCCAAGAAATGCACGTGCAGCCCAATTCCCAAATTATTTGACGGAAGGTTGACGAGTTGACTACTAATCAACGGTTGATATCACCAACAACTCATTTGATTTAGATTTGTGGTCAGTAAATCTCACGGTGCATGATCACTATAGTTCATCCCAGAAATTTATTTGCTCTCTTGTGTATACCGTCTGTTATCCTGGTAGTCTTCTTACGTCCAATTAATTTAGGGTTGAATCATGTGGGATTTTATATAAGAAAAATTCTTTATGCATGATTTCCCAATTAGTAGAATTTGAGACTCTTATAAAATCGATATCAATTTCCTTCCACTCTTATACAGATTTGAGATTCACGCTACTATTACGGTGGCTACTGAATAGATTTGAAGAGGTTAGATTGCAGCATGTCTTAAGAGAAGGCAATGTTTGTGCTGATGCTTTAGCACGTATGGGCAGTGAAGCTCATTTTTTTAATGATTTGGAGGGTGTGTTCCTTAGGCTAGATGAACCGCCTGATTCTGTTTAAAACTTATTGCTGCGTGATGCAGTTGGAACCTGTTTGTATCGTACTATTTACTAAGTAATGCATTATGTTTTTTTCTTACCAAAAAAAAAAATTCCTTCCACCTAACCTAACTGGTTCGTTATCTAATAATCACTTCTGATTTCTATTAATTAAAAGATGAATCACGTTAGAGTTTAGACTTAAACAAAAGAAAATTCTCCTACTAATTATTTTTTTCATTCATAAGACTCAAATTCAACATCTTTATTTGAGTCATATGCATCAAGTTCCTCTTATCCAACCTAATAATAATATTGTTTTCTAATCCTTACTATTTCAGGTTAGATTTCTGAATTTTGGAATGATAAGTTTGATTTTGGCCACGACCCTTTTGGTTATTCCTAGAATGTCTGTATTAGAGCACTAAATTAAATATATTATGAAAGTTTTATTTTGTCGAAACCTCATAGTTTTGATATTGTTGCTTCAAACCCCTTGATTATTAATTAACTTTGGGATTTAACCCCTCATAGGTTCATACGAATACTTCTGATTTTTGTGCCCTAATTTGAAACTTGTTCTTTCAATGTTAATGACATCAAACATGAAGTAAATGAGTTCACATCTATTCATATCATAAATCTTTTACATAGGGATTTTTTTTTTTGTTTTTTCTTTGAAGTGATTAAAGCAATTTTCATTAAATACGAGGGCTACATTTAAATTAGAAGAAAGTTTCCCCGACAGGGCTGCCGCTGGCAACTAGTAGCCCCAAATCGCCATCTCTCAAGTGCGCGTGATTCAACGCTCTCCTTAATTGGGGATTGAGTAAACATTTTAGTGCTATAATATATATATATTTTAATTGGGAGTATATTTTATTTTTCATTAACTATTCTTCATGGAGTATATAGAACGGTACAATGTGATATAAAATTGTTTTATTTTAAAAGTAGATAGCAATTGTTTTATTAATTTATTTATAAAAGAAGACAAAATAGAAGAAGAAAAGACAATTGAAGGTTAGTTTATGAATGGAGACAATAGTTGACTTAACCATCTTCTCAATTTGAGAGATTCATGATTATAAATTAGTAATTTTTTACTTAATTATTTAATGTTTAGGATTTTGGTTGGTATATATATGAAATGATACTAATAAAAGGGGGAAAAAAGATATGTACTATACTATAGTTTTTCTTACAATGGATGAATGTTTGTATATTCATAACGACCATACATTTATTATATTTCCCCTCTTTACTACTCACTCTGTTCCGAATTGAATGGTCATATTAGATTTCTTTAGGTCAAATAAAGCTATTTTTGACTATTAATTATTACAAAAATATAATTTTTAAAATTTTTTTAAAATAAACTTTGAAAAATTTAAGTTTTAAATTTTTCAAAGCATATTTTTTAAAATTCTAATTGTATATAAATTTTTCATAATTAATGGTCAAAAACGAAATCGTTTGACAAAAAAAAGAAGAAGCAAATGTGATCATTCAATTTGAAACGGAGGGAGTGTTACTGTTTTTTATTTAATTTTAGAATATTAATATTGAACATTTGAGCTGTTCAAAAAAAAAAAAATTGAACATTTGAAGATTCCATAGAAATAAGGTATTGAAAATACTTAATGTTTATACCTAAATTTACAATTTAGGATAAATAACACTTAAGATTAATACTTTTAATGAAATATTTAGATTAACTTAATATATAGTATTATTCTTTTCTCATTGAGAAGGTATAAGATGAGATACCTACTGTTGATACTTGATATTATGTTCATTAACACAACTTGTTTGAATAAAACTTGCTATATACATAGAATAAAAAAATTGCTATATATATATTAAAAGCAAAGAAATCTAATTTCAATGGATATCAAACTTTTAGATACAATATTATGAAAATCTAAGAAAGCTTACTATCATGGAATGGTAACCACTCCCATCAAGTTTCATTTAATTGGAAAATTGTTTCTCCATAGAGGAATAAAGAAAGATAAGAGATGAGTATTAACAAAAATAAATAATAAGTAAACAATTAAACATTACTACTAAATAATCCTTGAAAATTAACAGGTCAAAATGGAGTCAACACCTAAAAAGTGAAGCACATGCACTTAATGGCGCGTAGGGAGAAACATGATCTATACGAACTAGAATGAAATGTCTGTTGTATATGCTGTATATGCTAACATTACATTACTACATGTTAAAAGGAACAAAAACAAACAAAACAGTGTTTGATAATTGATGAAGATGTGACGTGGAGCAAAACTGACGGTGGGACCCTTCAACTCTAATAATCAAACAAATCTCTATCCTTCCTTCATCCTACTTTGTTCATCTTTGACCATTGATTTCATCAAAGTCTCCCCCCAAAGAGTCCCACTTCCTTGGGACCCACATTTTCCTCACCAGCCACTATCTCTCTTCCTTTCCAGAAAGATATTATTAAAAACAAGAAAACAAATCTAATACAAAGTTTACATTATGCTCATATTATAATGTTTCATGCTTAATTAGTTGTTGTTGATAGTTTGATTAGCATTAAAGCAGCAAAAAGACTTGAAAAATACAAAAATGAAAAATCAAATTAAAAGGAAATTAAAAAAGAAAAAGAAAATGACTCCTTTTTCTTCTGAAACTCCACTTATTCTCTCTCTCCAAATGATTCACATTTACTTACTCTTCGCTCTTTAGTTAAGTCTAAACAATGGGTACTCGTCAAAATTGAATTTTCCATTTCTACAAAGAATCAGAATCAGATTTTTTCCTTCTTTTTTTTCTGGGTTGTTTTGGTTTTTTCTTTTGAAAAATACTAAAATTAGTGCCATATTATTATAAGTGACTTCTGCTTTTTATCTGTACACAGTCACAAAGAGCTGCCTTTTCTTTTCTTTTAGCTGTAGTTTCTTTCCTTCGCCACCATTTCTTTCTTTTGTTTTGTTTTGTTTTTTTTTCATGGTTTCTCATTCTATCATTTGTTGTTGCCTTCATCGTTGAGAGATATGGAGAAAAGGGTCTTCCTTTTACTTCTTTTATTCTCTTTGCTTCTTCTTTTGGATTCATCCTATGCCCAGAATCAAGGTATTTTTCTTTCTCCATCTTATGTTATTTATATTTGTGTAGCTATAAACAAATGAGTTCTTTTTCTTCTTTGTTTGTAACTTTCTTCATGATTTTGAAAATTTGTGCTTTGTTTCTGATATGGGGTTTAAAGGCAGCACTTTCATGGCATATATCTGATATACTCTGTTTCATATTAATCTGAGGATACCTCGTTTGAGCTTTAGATTGCATAATATGAGTGATATTTCTGTTTTTTGTTCTCAGTTTTCTTGTTTTTTGTTAGGTCAGAAAGATCTCTTTTTTAATGGTCTTTTAGACTTCATTTAATGTAAGCTAACATTTTGTGTAGGAAAGAGGAAAGTATTAATTTTGCCATTTTGGTATTCCTTTAGAGTTAGTATACTATAAGCAAATTAATATATGTACCATTAACTATACTAAATGAGTAAAAGAGTCAACCTCTATGACCTGAGGAATGCAGAGGTAGGTATTGGTCTTGAATTTGTAAGAAAACCTTATAATAAGTAAAAGCTTGATGAAGAGATTAGGAGATTGGAAGTTGAAACCAAAGGGCATGTCTGAAAAGGGTTAACTAGAACTGAGCATCATATAGTATTAATTAGTACTTGATGTCTTAAAATCACATTTATAAAGTTAGAAACTTCTTCTCTTTGTCTTAGTAGTGTCTTAAATCACAATAGCATAAACTTGAGTGCATTAAGAGGGAATTAATTCAAAACCAGGAAACCATCCTGCATCCATGTCATTCTCTGTGTTCTTGATGTGTGTGAATTATCCGATCCTCTTTATGGAGGCATTTACTAGGAAGAAGTAGAAATATGGGGATTGCTAATGAATCTGAACTCTTGTGAAACAGGTTTTGTGAGTTTGAACTGTGGAGGTACTGGAAACTTCACTGATGATCTTGGCCTCCAGTGGAGTTCTGATGAGTTTCTTACTTATGGAGAAACAGCTACCATTTCTGTTTCAAATGAGACAAGGAAGCAGTATATGACACTTAGGCATTTTCCTGCTGATTCGAGGAAGTACTGTTATAAGCTTAACGTTGTAAGTAGGACTAGGTATCTTATAAGGGCAACTTTCTTGTATGGCAATTTTGATGACAATAATGTTTATCCAAAATTTGACATCTCTTTTGGGGCTACTCACTGGTCTACAATTGTCATATCGGATGCCAATACTATAGAGAAGGTGGAGCTGATATTTCTGGCTACTAGCCCTACCGTCAGTGTCTGTTTATCCAATGCTACAACTGGGCAGCCATTCATATCTACCCTAGAGCTCAGACAATTCAACGGTTCAATTTATTACACACTATTTGAAGAACGTTATTATCTCGGTGTCTCTGCAAGAATCAACTTTGGTGCAGACAGTGAAGCTGCAGTTAGGTGTGTTTCAATAAGTCATTAAGATTGCTATCACATAGAGTCATCTTTAGTCAATTAAAGTAACAGAGAGGATATCATAAAAGCAACAGTAACAAAATCTACGACGAGTATAATAAATGATCATCAAATAGATAAAAGTTTGGCATTTCCATATTATTCTTACACCTCGAAGTTGCTCTCCTATTCTGATTCAGCTTGAGGTTTGGAAAGTCCTTTGATGTGTGCATCTATGGAAATTATAAATCTCTTGTACTCCTGCAGAGATTCCTGCTACAGCAAGTGATGTAAGTCTTATGATTATGTTTCAGGTACCCTGATGATCCATTTGATAGAATATGGGAGTCAGACTCCGTGAAGAAAGCAAATTACCTTGTTGATGTTGCTGCTGGCACTCAGAAAGTATCAACAGATCAGCCAATTGATATTGGTGGCAGCAATGAAAGGCCGCCTCAAAAAGTGATGCAGACTGCTGTAGTTGGTACAAATGGATCATTAACTTATCGATTGAACTTGGATGGTTTTCCTGGTAATGGCTGGGCATTTACATACTTTGCGGAAATCGAAGATTTGGCTCCAGAAGAGTCCAGAAAATTCAGGCTTGTGCTACCAGACCACCCAGACTTGAGTAAACCTGTTGTTAATATCCAGGAAAATGCTCAAGGAAAATATCGTGTTTATGAACCGGGATATCCTAACATATCCCTCCCCTTTGTATTATCATTTAGATTTGGGAAGACATCTGACTCTTCTAAAGGGCCACTTTTGAATGCTATGGAGGTATGCAAATATCTGGAGAAAAACGATGGCTCCCTGGATGGTAAGTAAGACTAAGTTTTCTTCATGTGAGTACGAACCGTTCCAATGTAGTCTGTGGTCAGATTCATGGGATTTTGACTTAGTTTTTATTTGAATTACTGCTGATAGAGAAATCAGTATCACCAAGCCTAGTCTTGGCTATCTCATTTCGGTGAATTCTGGAAAATGTAATCACAGTGCATCTAAAGTTAGGTTTTGATGTGTCGCAGGAGCAGTTATGGCTAATATGATCACAACGTATTCATCGGCAGACTGGGCACAAGAAGGTGGTGACCCATGTTTGCCTGTTCCATGGTCATGGGTGGGGTGTAACTCAGATATACAGCCAAGAATAGTTTCCATGTAAATATTTATGCCACCTTCAAATTCTTGCATACTTCTGTTAGCAATTATGTTTATAGTAATATCTGATACAAATACTAATTCAACTACTACACAATGACTTCTATTATATCTGTGTTGCTTGGCAGCCATTTATCCAGCAAGAATTTGACAGGGAATATTCCCTCAGACTTGACAAAGTTGAGCGGTTTGGTTGAATTGTAAGCATCTGACTGCATTGTTACCTTTGCTAATTTTAATCTGTATGTTCTCTTGACACCCTGTTTTCACACCCTTAAACAAACTAATTGCTCATCTTTTGATTACAGGTGGCTTGATGGGAATTCTTTGACTGGACCAATACCAGATTTAACTGGATGTTTGAACCTGAAAATTATGTAAACACAGATTGCTCTTCTCTTAATTATGATATTCTTTATAGTATTTACTGACTAAGATTTTTGTTTGATGCAGTCATCTTGAAAATAATCGCTTGACGGGTGAGCTACCTTCATCTTTAGTGAATCTACCAAACTTGAAGGAACTGTAAGTCATTTGTACTTGGGTATCAATTGTTTAATTTATGCCATTTTGTCATTTATTTTCATTTATCAGAGATTTTAGAGAACTTTACATAGTTTAGAATGGAAATTCAAAGCTGTAATGTTCACACTAGTTGCTGTTCTAGTTGCATTGGATGTATTCATTTTCTAGGTTTAGTAATTAGTATGTGTTGCTTTTTGCTGTCTTCCATCCCCGAAATGATCTTATATGCTTGATGCTCTGATGATTGCAGGTATGTGCAGAATAATATGTTATCAGGAAGAGTACCATCAGGCCTTCTAAGTAAAGACTTAGCTTTGAAGTGAGTATCATTAAGATGTGCAATTGAAATGCATTTGCTAGATGCTTAATGGTTGATGCATGGTATCATTGTTGCAACTTAGATTTGTACAATTGTATATTTTGTAAGTTAATGTATGCTCCTTTGTAACTTTAGTGCATTATAGTTACAACTGCTTCTTTCCCTACAGTTATTCTGGAAATATCAACCTCCATGAGGAGGGCGGTAAAGGGAAGCACCTTGCCGTCATAATTGGTTCATCAGTTGGAGCTGCTATTCTGCTCATAGCTACAATTTTGTCTTGCCTTATGTTGCGCAAGGGGAAGAAAAAACATGAACCAGGTATGGGATGAGGTTTCTAAAAAGTTGGTTAATCTATTGCATATCTAATCTTGCTTGACATGCTAATTTTCTTTAATATATGTCAGAACAATTTCATCATTCCTTGCCTATTCAAAGTCAAAGAAGACCCTCTTCTATGAGTAACAACCCTTCAGAAGCTGCGCATTGCTTTACAACAGCAGAGATTGAAGAGGCTACAAATAATTTTGAGAAGAAAATTGGTTCTGGAGGCTTTGGAGTTGTATACTATGGGAAAATGAAAGATGGAAAGGAAATTGCAGTAAAAGTCCTTATTAATAATTCCTTCCAAGGAAAGAGGGAATTCTCAAATGAGGTAACTCTGACCTGTTCCATGATCTGCGACAACAACTTTTTATTTTTCTAAATAAAAATCCTTATTCATGGTGATGGAGTTTTTCTTCTAGAAAGCGGGTCATGGGGCTTCCAAAATGATCATGCTGCATTGATTGGCATAATTCTAATTAGCCATTTGAAACTGAAATTATTTGAACTTTTTGACTTGCGGTGTAGGTGACTCTTCTTTCAAGGATACATCATAGGAACCTGGTACAGTTTCTTGGATATTGTCAAGAAGAGGGGAGAAGTATGCTTATTTACGAGTTCATGCACAATGGAACCCTCAAGGAACATCTGTATGGTAAGTTCAAGTATTACTTAGCTTCTAAAACAGTACAAATTGAGTGCTCACCTCGTGTAAATTATAATAGGGCCTTTAACGAGGGATCATGGTATCAGCTGGATAAAACGCCTTGAGATTGCTGAAGATGCTGCAAAAGGTACTTAAGCTCGGGGATAAAACCGTAATCTTTCTGTGCTGAAATTTCAATTCATGCATTGTTCAAGTGATGGAGGTTCTGAATTCTGATTACTTTTTTCCTTTATGTAGGGATTGAATACCTTCACACAGGCTGTGTTCCAGCCATTATCCATAGGGATTTGAAAACTAGCAATATTCTTCTTGATAAGCACATGAGGGCTAAGGTTTCAGATTTTGGGCTTTCAAAACTAGCAGTAGATGGAGCATCACATGTATCAAGCATAGTTCGGGGAACCGTTGGATATCTGGATCCTGAGTAAGGCCTTGCTTCTATTGAAACATTTCTTCTTTGCTAGAATTCATGTTAAAGGACTCTTTGAACTGATTTGATTTCTTTCATTGCATGTGGTAAATTCTTCATATGTTCAAACTTTGATGATGAAGTCATTCATCAAATTGTGTTTATATTATTTTCTTTTGCTGCAGGTATTATATCTCCCAGCAATTAACAGACAAAAGTGATGTCTATAGCTTTGGTGTCATTCTACTAGAACTGATGTCCGGTCAGGAAGCCATATCAAATGAAAACTTTGGTGTTAATTGCCGTAACATAGTCCAATGGGTAAGTTCATATCATAACATGAAAGGCAGTAGGAACTTTTTGTTTGAAGTTTATATATTATGAATATAAAGCTGTACACAATCTCTTCTAAACACCTCTTCAACATCCAAACAGTTACTAATAGTAAACCAAACTGGTAAAATTGTTCAAATCACTTTTACTTCATTAACTGCTTCACCTTCACATTCTACTTTATGTGCTTTCCTGTTGCTCATTGTTTGAAACTCCGAAATGGCCGCAAATGATTTTGGCAAAAGCTTTCTTCATAATTGTTAATCACCTACCTTCATCTGTTGATATGTTTGAATCATAACTGTGGTGTAGGCGAAGTTGCATATCGAGAGTGGGGACATTCAAAGAATTATTGATCCTTCCCTGCGCAACGACTATGACATCCAATCAATGTGGAAGATAGCAGAGAAAGCTTTAAATTGCGTACAACCTCATGGACATATGAGGCCATCAATTTCGGAAGTTCTCAAGGAGATCCAAGATGCAATCTTAATCGAAAAGGAAGTCATGGTGTTGAGAGAAGGTAACTCGGACGAAATGTCAAGGCAATCTGTGAATTCTTCCCTTAACCCTAATTCCTTGGATTTGGTCGGACCGGATAACTACCTCTCCTTAGATGATACCATCGCACGGCCAGCAGCAAGATAGTCTTTTGTTTCTCCATGTACAAAGAGACAATCTCTTCTGTCCCCTCCTGTTTTCCATTTTCTCATATTCTTTGTCACATTGCTGTAATTTTCAATCTTGCTTCTAGGTTAAGGAAACTACTTCTGCACCCCACCCCCAAATGAAGGAAAGATAAAAAGAAATGAAAAAAAAGGGGAAAGATGATCCCAAAGACAGAACAGCTCCAAGTTTTTTGAGCTTGTAAAATTGAGGTTGTTGCATACTTCATTTTCTTCTAGCTTTTGTCCTTTTCTTGCATGAAATCTATGTTCTAAATAGTTTAACATTGAAGTATGCATAACCTCAACTGATTTTAACTTTTTGATGAATGAAGATGAACATCCATGATCCATCCATACAATTTGACATGATTTTTTTTTATTGCAATTTGCAAGGCTATCATGTTTTATTACTAATTTGCATAAAAAAAGCATATGCTTGGTTCCACCTCCTTGCATGACCAAAAATAAATGAGGAAATTAAAGATTTGGTAAGCAAGTTGCATCTAACTTAATTGAGAAACTCTTGATGGGCCCAACATCAAATTGTGGCAAACTTGTGATCATAAATTTGGAATTGTGGACTAGCTGAGAAGTAGCAATCTCTTTGAATTTGGAAAATCTTAGAGACATTCTTGAAACTGGGTATGAAATGAAATGAAACTTTCATGTTGACAAGTTTTCCATGTGTTTGACGGCCCACCATAATTGGTAGACAATCACATCAACCCAATACCCATCATTTTTAGAACAAAGTTTCCATGGCTTTGTAAACTTTGTCTACCTTCTGTTTCATTTTTACCGGGCCTAATGGAACCCACCTTTCTCTTTCTAACTCTAAGCAACAAGGAATTAATTACTCTAATAATAAAAAATTGGATAATCTATGAAAAATTACTTCAAAATTCAAAGTATTTGGTTTTCAATCAAATTGTATTGTTTATCTAATACTACTATATATGATGTGGCTAATCATTATCTAAAAAATAAAAAAATGTATACAACCTATCACTTATTTATGATTCGAAGTTCAGTCAGAGTTTAATTGATCGGAATTTGATATGATTATTAACGATAGAAGAATGTTAATTCTTTTTTAAATATAGTTTCTTTTTTTTTTTTGGTTGGCCAAAATTTTTAAATATAGTTACTAACATTTTTCAAAGGCAATAATGTAGTATAGGAAAAGGGAAAGAAGAAAAGGAACCAAAACGACGCCGTATGAGAGGGTGATGAACTCCACCCGACACGTGGGCAAATGGGGAAGCGCGACCTAACCCAGAAACAGAAACCGGAGAAAACCCGGAAATTGAAAATCAAACCTAAACCTAAAGAAACAAAATAAAAGAAAAAAAATTTATAATAGCCCAGAAAAGAACCCAATTATATTTAAAAATAAAAACGAAATTAAAGAATAAATAAAAGGGAACTCAACGAACGGTGTTGATAAACCTTATTCTCACATCTGAGTCGTCTCCTTGTTCCTTTCTTCTCCAGCGTCCGATCCCCTCTCTTTCTTCTCCTCATAATCCAATCTCCCTCTCTCCCGCCCTTTTCCTTTTATTTTTTTCCTCTTCCAGTTTCCCACTAAGGTAAATTTCCATTTTCCCTCCTCCTTTCTCCCTTTCTCCTTCTTCCTCTCTCCTCTTTTCCTCTCCTTAGGGTTTCGATTTAGCAGTAGAGATTTGATTGTTTACTATGATTTTCGTTGATTTGTTAAAGTTAGGGTTTCGCGATGGCCGATGCACCAGCGGCACCTGCTCAGGCTGCTCCGGCGAGTCCCGGCGGAGGAAGCCACGAGAGCGGCGAGCAGAGCCCGAGGTCGAATGTTCGAGAACAGGATAGGTACCTTCCTATCGCTAACATTAGCCGTATCATGAAGAAGGGTCTTCCTGCTAACGGCAAGATCGCCAAAGATGCTAAAGAGACCGTACAAGAGTGTGTCTCTGAGTTTATCAGCTTCATCACCAGCGAGTACGGTTCTCTCTCTTTTATTATTGTTATTATTTTCAAAATTTTTAGTGTTTTTGAGGTTTTATTTGTCATTTTAGTTCAATTGATTAGGTTTTTCATAAGAAATTTATGTTTAATAGGAATTTTTGTGATGAGTTAATGTGCAGAGCTAGTGATAAGTGTCAGAAAGAAAAGAGGAAGACGATTAACGGGGATGATCTGCTTTGGGCTATGGCAACTTTAGGGTTTGAAGATTACATCGATCCCCTTAAGATTTACCTTACTAGATACAGAGAGGTAATTCATAATTACTCTGTGAAAATTCATTTACATTTCTTCCTTATGGATATGCCCCTTGTTGCTTTGGACGGAACAGAAATATGAACAGTTGTGTGGATGCATTTTGTCTGCTATCATTTGAGTTAATTGAAGAGCATCGTGATCTTATAAGTTAGCTTTGGAGTTGAATAACTTTCCAAACTATTCAAGTTAATTTTGTTATCTTTATAATTCTGTATCTATTTGTTGGAGTATAGCAACTCTATAATTAGTAGTGCGTCGGTGCACGTGAGTATGTGACGGTAGTATAAAATAAATCTGCTTGTTGAGCTTTTGGACTCTAGTGCTGCTATTTCTCATGATATCAGAAAATAAAAGGAAATGCTTGGATGAAATATGTTACATTTGAAAGTTTTAGTCTCGTTACCTTTGATTTCTCAGGAACCAAAGGGATTTTGATTCCAATGATATGGTTGTCTCATTTTTATTGTCTGGTTTAAGTTCTTTTTTCTTTTATTTGATAAGTTGTAGTGAACTGATTGATTTTTTCTTCTTTTCCTGGTTTTGGTGGTCGATTGGATCATGGCAGATGGAGGTGAGTTAATACTTTCTTCTTCAAATCATGTTACTGCTTTATGAAATAGTTTTTTGACCCTGCACTTCTCTCTTCCAAGCTACCTTGTTTCCTTATATTTGGTTTGCAAACTATGATATTCAATAGGGGGATACCAAAGGGTCAGCTAAGGGTGGAGATGCATCTGCTAAGAAAGAAGTCCAACCAAGCCCAAACGCCCAGGTTGAATATAAGTTCAAGTTCTTCATTACTCTTTTATTCAATTTAGTTCTGGTCCTCATGCATTGCAGTTTTTGTTTACCTTATTTCTTTTTTTTTATTATTATTATTATAATATGTTCATAACCATGATATGTCATCTTATTCACTGATCTTCCCTGTAAATATCCTCGCAGCTCGCTCATCAAGGTTCATTCCCGCAAGGTGTTAATTACGGGAATTCTCAAGTAATCTCTCTCTCTCTCTCTGTGCATGTCAACTATAAACCAAAATCCTTGCATGTATGTCTTTACTAGGTGCTTTAATGATTGCTATTAAAATTCTTTGCATATAGTTTTAGTGTCTCAAATGTCAAACGGTTGTGAACAATCATAAATTAGGATTCAAGGGTACATCCAAGAAACATATTTTATTTGGAAAAAAACTTGTAACATATTCTGATAATAGTTGACTCTATGACACCATATCCATGGTTGCATTTAAAAAGATGTGAAGGATTTGTCTTGATGCTGTTAAGCATATTTAAATGAGCCAGTATCCTGGAATTGTAAGTGATATCATGTACAAACCTAGTAGCATAGTCTTATTTTGAGTTGTGTTATATCTTGTAAACAACGGCATAATCTAACAGTGGTTGTTTCCATGATTATCTCATATGAATATGTAATTACACATTCCACATGTTTAAAATAACCTATAGAATTTGTCAGTGAAATCCCCACAAAGGATCTTATTCTTCAAGAGTTCAATAGCTACTTGACTATCTGTACCACATCACTTAGAATCTTTAATTGGTTATGCTTCTCTAATTCATGTTATAGAAGTGGTAGAATCATTGTAAAGGCTGATTCCAACTGCTTGAGTATTTGTTCTTGTATTTATTGCTTAAATATTTACTTGAAACATGTTATTGAGTCTTGGAAGTTACAAAGTGTATCATAAGTTATCGTGGTTAAAGTTGGCTCCAGTATTATATGTACGTAGACACATTGAAGCTGTTAGCAAATATTGTTTTTATCTTGTCTGCATTGATTATTGCTAAAGTTTTAATGATAAAATCCTGTATGATCTGATGGGTGTGGTTTTAGTCTAAAGTCTTGATAGGTATACTGAATGACATCTTTGATGGTACATATCAATATTGAGTTTGTACCACCATTATAATAAGTCCATGACTCCATATAGGGAAGATATGTGACCAACGACAGTGGCTTTGTAATTTATCAATGGAATGTGACATGACTATCATGGCTCTGCATTACCTAATAACCCTTGATGTGCCATGGATGTTATCCCAATTCTCTATGCCTTCATGCCACTGTCGTCATGCCCTTGCCCCTAATGCTTTACTTCTTGATGTCATTATTATACTTAAAGTACTATAGCTATCGCCTATACCAAGTCATATTCACAATCACCACCTTGCAATGCCACTGCTGTTGTCATTTCTGGCTAATACAGGCCAACAAGCCCTTACCATTTCTTATTGTCAATCCTAATTTCAAGTTCAGTGGTCTCCAAGGATAAAGAAGATATTGTATATACTATTACTTCTAGTAGAAAAGTAAGTCTGCTTTTATGGTGATAGTCATCACGAAAGAAAGCAGCAAAAGGTCACTACTTCTGCAAGCAGTCTAATAAGTATCAAACCTAGTAGTGGATGGAGTCTTAGCTGGTCATGACACTTATATGATGCATGTAACCTTTTACTTCTAAAAATCTTGACCTCAAAAATTTTTAAATGCATTGTTCGTACAAATCAAATGCTACTTTGTTGCCTCTTATGAATTTATTGGTTGTCTGTAACATTCATACATATTCAGCTTTTGTACATATTTATAAGGCTTCCACTTATGGCTGGTTCTTTGTTTTTCTTTTTCTCCATGTTCCCTGTTTCAGTTTTTCTCCTGACTACTGGTGATGATTTGTTGTTGATGCACATCTTCAATCATTAAGGTTTTTTCTTGGTGATCGTTATTTTAGACAAAAAAAGAAAATTTAGTTGGTCGGTTCTAATATCTCGCAACTATTGTTTTGCAGTCTCAGGCCCATCTAATGGTTCCTATGCAAGGCACTGAGTAGATATTCACCCTTCTTCAGCTAATTCCCTTACCTAATCGTGTTCCATATCATGTTTCTCTTCCGCAGCAAGTAGCTTCAAAATGCCATCCGAGGTGGAAAATGACATTTTGGAGGGCTCGCTATCTTGTAAGGTGTTATTTTCTAGTAATGCTTGTATATTAGGTTTTCTTTGGAATAGATTACATTCCAAAGGACTGTGTAAATCTTGGCCTTATTGTAGATTTAAGCTCATGGCGAGGACTTAATGTTCTGGTATGTAGACATCATTTTGCGAACTTCTAATGCTTCTGTTCATTCTATTTCTTGGGAGACTTTGAACACTGTAAGGTGGAATGAACATAAGATTATTTATTTGATTGTTGATTTCAACTTTCAGTTAACTTCTACTTATTGGTATTGATTCAGTTATCTTCTTCAGTGATGGAGTATGGACCCATTTTCGATAGTATCGGTATCGGCTTTCTTTTGTTTCCAGTTTCCCACTGTATTTGTTTACCTTGATTCAATGAGAAATTATTGAACACAGGGGCATAGTAAGTTCTACCAAAAAGGCACATAGTAATCATGTGACATGAACATTTTTCATGCATGAGAATTCATGGGTGGGTTCTATTTTTGCCATTTTAAGAACCTTTTTTTGTATTGGTTCAATCTAATTATTACTACTACTTTGAACGATAGTGAGATGATCTCATTAAAACATTTTAGCCCAAGTGTCGTCCACTTCTCATTGTTGCGTTCGCAAGAAGCTCTTTTTGCTTAAGACACCAAAGTTTTATTTGTCAACGTACTTGGCTTTTGCGTGGCCACAGCCAATGTTCTTTGCTTTCTTCGCCTTGACGTACACTTCGGTTCTTTTGAAATCCAACAGAAGCATATTTTTTATTTTTTATTATTATTCCTTAAGAGAATGATTGTCTAAAATAATGCAATAATATTCCTTCTACTTTATCTCTCTACCTCTCCTCTTGTTACTTTTCTTCCCGTTGTGTTATATCAATGTTTTACAAAATTTGTATTCTTTTCCTCCGTAGCTTTCTTAGGGATTTTATATTATAAAAGAATTCTTTTTTTTGAAGTAATTATAAAAGAATTCTAATAATATCTTCAGTGACAGGTATTTTTTTTTCTTACCAATGTCTGTTAGATTGAATAGATTCTTTTAATTTTAAACAAGATTTCAAAGTTGAGTCTAGTGGATATATAGTACTCTAGATATTTTTTAAAACAAGATTTCAAAGTTGAGTCTAGTGAATATATATATAGTACAAATAAGTACTAGGAGAGATACCTCAAAATGTAGCAAAAAAAAGGAGAGATACCTCAAATAGGAAAGTGCTAGGAGAGGTTTTTCTGGAAGTTGAGTCTAGTGAATTTAGTAGAGGTTTTTTCTTGTTTTGAAATCCGACACGATTCAATTCTAGATTAGTCAGAACATGGAGAACTTTTCCTTGCTTAGAATTCAATGCATATTTAATGTTAATATGCTTAATTTGCAAGCAAAGTAAAATCTAACGGGTGGATGATGTTTCAGAATTAGATAATCTCATTATAATCTCTCTTGATTCTCTAATAAATGCTTGGTTATCTCTTAAACCCAAATGAAGTCCATTATTTCATATAACAATTTATGAATTATTTGCTCTTAAAATTGGTGAAATTTAATGCAATGTATACATGTTTTGTCAAAGATCCATTAACTGGATCCATTTTCCTATTAGGTTGGGCCTAGGACCCATACCATAACCTTGAATTGAATCAAGGAGGCGGTGCTGACTTTATAGATCAGAAGTAAAGTATATAAATCGTACGGTCGAGATTTCTGCATCATATCATCAATCAAATATTCTAAATTTGTACAACTAGTACGTATGAGGGTATTGGAGATTCCATACGGCTCAATCACAGAAGATAATTAACCAGGCAGTAGGAGTATGAAACAAGCTTATTTTAATTTACCTATTGTGAATAAAATTTCATTCAATCTCCGTCTCTATCTAAATTACAGAAAATGCCCTTGGTTTTTATCATCATCATCATCATCACAATCGCATAAAAAAAACTCATTCTTCTTTAATTTAATCCACAGAGAAGAAAAAATGAAAAACATCAGCAACAGGCAGAAGAAAGAAAAAAGAAGAGAAAATTAAAAAAGGAAGGAAAAGGCTTCTCCTTTCTATAAGTAAACCCCGTTGATTTCACAATTTTAGGTCTTTGATTCTCTCGGGAGACCGATTAACCAAAAAAATTCTATTAGGTAACATTAAAGAAGAAAAGAAATCGATTTTTTGAATGTGATTGTTTTTCGTTTTTCTTTTTAATTTTCAGCTCATTGCCTTTTGTTTTCATTTTAATATCCGTTTTGTTTTCTTTTTCCTTGTTTTTCTGGATTTTTTGTTGTTTTTTTTGAGAAGTAATCATTTGTTTTACTGTTTCTGTTTGTTTTATAGTTTTGATTAATCGGTTTTATATCAAACTGAGCGTAATTTTGATTTTCTCTTGAAAAAGTTTGTTTTTTTATGATTAAACTGAATTAAAATGAACGATATGTTTTGTTTAAAGTGAAGTTTTTTATGATTAAATTTTCATGATAATTTTTTAGGGTTTTCCTGATTCCTGCTCTGTACTCTGTTGAAGAATTTGTTTTTACTATACAACAGTAAATTATGAACACTTCCCTTCTTCTCTTTTGTATGAATTTAGACTTTTGTTCAATGCTATTGAATTTTTTCTTCTTTTTTTGATGATCACAGGTTTAAGTGAAATATTTATTGAGAAAATTTCAGTAAAAAGGCCAAACAAAGAAGAAAAAACAAAGAATTGAAATGGGAAATCGAGGACAGAAACGAACGGAAACAGCTGATGAATTACCAGCAGACAAGCGAGCTTGTAGTTCATTGGAGTTTCGACCGAGTTCATCAAACTCTTCTTCAATCCAAACTCACCTCAATTCACCAAATTCGACTCATGATGCTGACATGGAAACCTCCTCCTCAGCCTCGGCTTCTAGCCGATCAGACGGTGAACACGAGAAGGAAGAAGATTCGGCTTATGGATCATGTGATTCTGATGCTGAGCAACAACCAAGGCACCGCATGTTAAGAGATTATCAGAGACAAAGATCAACCGGTGATCATGGAAAACTGACTAATATTTTATCAAATTTGAGTGAAGATGGAAATGGAGCTTCTGGTCAATTAGCTGCATTAACAGAACTTTGTGAAGTGTTGTCATTTTGTAATGAGGATTCGTTTTCGAGTTTGATGGCGGATTCTTTATCACCAATACTTGTAAAGCTTGCAAGGAATGAGAGTACTGCAGATATAATGTTATTGGCAATAAGGGGTATAACTTATTTATGTGATGTATTTCCTAGATCATCTGGTTTCCTTGTTAGGCATGATGCGGTTCCTGCACTTTGTCAAAGATTATTGGCTATTGAATATGTGGACGTTGCCGAGCAGGTAGTTTTTTAGGTTAAACTTAGTTAATTGAAGTAACTGAACTTGTAACGCCAAGAAACTATAGTGTCACTGAATTAGAACTGAATTTGTTATGCTAAGAAATGTTGGATTTTATGCAGTGTTTGCAAGCATTGGAAAAGATATCTCGCGATCAACCGCAGGCTTGTTTACAGGCTGGTGCAATTATGGCTGTCCTAAATTTTATTGATTTTTTCTCTATAAGTGTTCAGGTAAATTCAATGTACATTCTCTTTTTACCTTGATAAATGAATATGTATGTTGTTTAATGAAATTCTCTTTATAAATTTTCCAATCAGAGAGTTGCACTTTCCACTGTGGTGAATATTTGTAAGAAACTTCCTTCTGAGGGTCCTGCACCTTTTGTGGAGGCAGTTCCAAAATTATGTGATTTACTTCAACATGAGGACCAACAGGTTTTCAGAATTTCTGTAGTTCTATTCTTTTGTATGAGACCTTCAATAGATTTATTTATCTAAATAGTTTATTGACCTTAGAACTTCTGCATTGTTCAATCCAGCTTGTTGAAAGTGTGGCAACATGCTTGATCAAAATAGCTGATCGCTTTTGCCAGTCTTCTGAGATGTTAGAGGAACTATGTAAGCATGAGCTGATTAATCAAGTCATGCACCTTATAAACTTGAATAGCCGAATTAACATATCCCAGCCAATTTACAATGTATGGAAATTCCTTCTGGTTCAGAGATTAGCTATATTTATATTACACTTTCCATAACTGATTTAACTGTTCCATGTGTTCGGCAGGGGTTGATAGGATTACTTGTCAAACTTGCTTCTGGTTCATTTGTGGCTTTTAGGAGCCTATATGAGTTAAATATAAGCAGCACTCTGAAGGATGTGTTATCGACTTATGACCTCTCTCATGGAATGTCTTCTTCACACTTGGTTGATGGCAATTGCAATCAGGTTTGCATCTTAGATTTCTCTCAAGGCTGTTTAATGTTGGTTGGCAATAGCTGATGTTTATTCTTGAGTCCATCCTTCTAGTTGATAGTATACTGATAATTGTTGCGATAGACACCAAATTTGTTTCCAGGACTTAAAACTATAGTACTGATATTTATTGCTTGTCTAGCTTTCAAGTTCCACATTCATGTTTTAAACGAAAATATTCAAGTCAACAGTAGGTTTTCTATTATCACAAGAAAGGCACAGGCCACAATTGCTTTTTTCTCTCATAGGTACTTGAAGTTCTGAAGTTGCTCAATGAGCTGCTCCCGACCTCAGCTGGAGATCATATTAATCAGCTAGTGTCAGATAAAGAATCATTTTTAGCTGATCACCCTGATTTTCTGCATAAATTTGGAATGGATATACTTCCCATGTTGGTCCAGGTAGCTCCCTAATGTGCACAGTTGAAATTGTATTTTGTTCTTTCAGTGGCTTTATAGTACATGCTTTACTGCTTGGACAGGTAGTTAATTCTGGTGCAAACATATATGTTTGCCATGGCTGCCTATCTGTTATCAGCAAGTTAGTCCGTCTGAGTAAATCTGACATGCTTGTTGAGTTGCTTAAGACTGCCAATATTGCAAGGTGAATGGGGGTCTTTTTTTCTTACTCTTTTCTTTTAAACCTATAAGTTGGACGTACCTTTAATATATTTTCATGGAATCTATGTATGACAGTTTCCTTGCTGGAGTGTTTACTCGAAAGGATCACCATTTACTGATGTTGGCCCTGCAGATTACTGATATAATTCTTCAAAAGCTTTCTGATGTTTTTTTGAATTCATTCATAAAGGAGGGTGTCTTTTTCGCTATCGATACACTTCTAATGCCAGAAAAATGCTCACAAGTGATGTTTAGTGGCATCCAACCATCATTTGATTCAAGCAAAAGTTCTTCTGCAAGGGAGGTACATCGATGTTTATGTTATGCATTTGACACAATGCCATCTTCCTCTCTTCCACCTTGCAAAGTTGATAAGGATTCTGTTTGCAATCTTGCAAGCCATATTAAAACCAATTACTTTGCCCCAGAATTGTTTGACTCAGAGAAAGGAGTGACTGATATTCTTCAAAATCTGAGAACTTTCTCTGCTGCATTGAGTGATTTGATAAACATGCCTCATGCTGACAATAGTCCTGCTCAACAAGAAGAGAAGTTCTACAGTATATTGCATCAAATAATGCTGAAGCTTAATGGTAGAGAAGCTGTTTCCACTTTTGAATTTATTGAAAGTGGAATTGTAAAATCGCTTATGCACTACCTATCTAATGGTCTATACCTGAGAGATAATGTGGAATCTAATGATATATATGATCATTTGCTTGTCCTTGGAAGGAGGTTTGAGGTGTTTGCAAAGTTGTTTTTGTCTTATTCTGATATTCCTGTTGAGGACTTGCCTCTGTCAGTACTAATTCGAAAACTACAAAGCGCATTGTCATCTTTGGAAAATTTCCCTGTTTTCCCAAGCCATGGATTTAAGCAGAGAAATTCATTTGCTACTGTTCCAAATGGGCGTTGTGTTATGTATCCATGCTTTAGGGTTCGTTTTGTGAGGGAAGAAGGGGAGACCTGCCTATCTGATTTCTCTGAAGATCTTTTGACTGTTGACCCTTTCTCTACATCAGATGCCATTGAAGGATATCTTTTGCCCAAAATTTTCTCAAAAAGAACAGAAAATGGAGAATCAAATGCCAAAGCATTGGAACAGATGGAAAGTCAACCTGTTCATTTAATAACTAATGCAAACTCTAGTCAAGGCGAGAGTTCCGGTTTTATAGACAGCATGGCTGTTGATTTGGAATTGGCTGAGATGCAGGTGACGCTTTTGTTTTGAATTTTAAAGAGTACAACTATTTAGTAACATGACCTTATTCATTATTTACTTATCTATTCTGGCCAATTTATTTTTTGAGCTTCTCTTAAATTTCACCACTATGTTTTCCTGCAGGAGGATGATGCTAACATGTCACAGTTTGCCTCAGAACAAGTGCATATCAGAGAATCAAATTCTGGTGAAACAATGTCTTCGGATGAAACCAATGTGGTATGTGCTGTTGTTACTGGTTTTTACTGTATGTATCATATGAGCCTGCTTAATTACTGGTTTAACCATCTATATTGCGGCTTTTTTTATTATAAGGCTTGCTTTGATTCTAAAAAAGCTAATTTCCTACTCTCACTGAATGCAAATTTTATTATGTTTCAGGGCTCTGATGTGAAAGAACAAAAGTTCCCTACAGAGTCAACTGAAAAAACAGAACCTCAATGTTCTGCATCTGTTGACAATGACGACGGAGATTCTTCACCTAGGCTGTTGCTTTATCTAGAAGGACATCAACTAGATCGGAATTTGACATTATATCAGGCGATTCTTCAACAGCTCCTAAGTTCAGAGAATGAAGTCATTATGTGGGCAAAACTGTGGAGTCGAGTGTACACAGTAACATACAGAAAAGCTGTGGAATCTAAGCAAGACAGTGCTCAAGAACATACATTTCTAGAACAGAAGTCCTTGATATCAGATAAAATTGTCACCTCTATGCAGAACATGGCTCTTTTTTCCAGCATGTTTGCTTCCAAACTTGCTTCTGATTTGGATAAGTCAAGTCCTACATATGATATATTGTTTCTGCTGAAAAGTTTGGAGGGCATCAACAAATATTCATTTCATCTAATGTTGTATGAGAGAATACGTGCTTTTGCTGAAGGTAGGATTGATAACTTGGATAATTTGAAGGTAATGGTTCATTCGGTGCCTCAAAATGAGTTTGTGAGCAGTAGGTTGACAGAAAAACTTGAACAGCAGATGCGTGATTCTTTTACTTTGTCCACTGGTGGTATGCCTTCGTGGTGTAATCAGTTAATTGCTTCATGTCCCTTTTTGTTTAGCTTTGAGGCTAGATCTAAATACTTTCGTCTGGTAGCTTTTGGTCCACGAAGAGTTCAACTTCATACTACATCACGTAGTAGTTTAGGTGCTTCACATGAAAGACAACCTACTGCAGGTGGATTGCCTCGTAAGAAGTTTTTAGTTTGGCGGGATCGAATTCTGGATTCTGCAACCAGGATGATGGAGATACATGCTCGCCATAAGGGACTCCTTGAAGTGGAATACAATGAAGAAGTTGGCACCGGTCTTGGTCCAACTTTGGAATTCTATACTCTTGTTAGTCATGAATTTCAGAAACCAGGCCTTGGCATGTGGAGAGAGGACCATAGTTCGTTTATCACTTCAAAAGCATTGCCTGTTGTGGATTCTGGAATTCTGATTAACCCTTTTGGGCTTTTCCCTCGTCCATGGTCACCTACATCAGATTCATATGATGGGATAAAGTTCTCTGAAGTGTTAAAAAAGTTTGTTCTTTTGGGTCAAATTGTTGCAAAGGCTATTCAAGATGGAAGGGTTCTGGATGTTCCATTCTCCAAAGCCTTCTACAAATTAATTCTGGGGCAGGTATTCTTCTGATCTCTAAATTCTAATATGATTGAACTTTTTTTAAAGCTTGTAATGCAAAATTTAATCTTGCACTTTAGCTAGTAAGATATGCAACTTTTTGGCTTGTAGGACCTTAGCGTGTATGACATCCAATCATTTGATCCTGAGCTTGGAAGGACACTGCTGGAGTTTCAGGCTATTGTCTATCAGAAAATGCATTTAGAATCCATTTCTGTTGAAAATTCAATGTTGAAACCAGATTTGTGCTTTCGGAATACCAGAATAGAGGATCTTTGTCTTGACTTTACCCTTCCTGGTTATCCAGATTATGTTCTTTCTT
This sequence comes from Corchorus capsularis, assembly GCA_001974805.1. NCBI lineage: Eukaryota > Viridiplantae > Streptophyta > Magnoliopsida > Malvales > Malvaceae > Corchorus > Corchorus capsularis. The sequence continues at coordinate 24,359 of AWWV01011410.1, forward strand.
CCGAGAGTAATCACAAAGCAGTAAGTATTTCTCAAGTATGACAATATTCACTCTTCTCCATTGAATTCAAACTTAAATGTACGCGTTATATATTGTTCCTAGGTAAATTTGGCTAACTTGGAGGATTATATCAAGCTCGTTGTGGATGCTACCATACATACTGGAATTGCCAGACAAATTGAAGCTTTCAGATCTGGATTTAACCAGGTATGTATCCTCATAAACTGCATTTTCTTTAAAGAAGTTAGTGAAACTGCGATCTCTTTATATCTAGAGTGTTCAAAGTGATTACAACTGACCATGGAGATGTCCAACTTATTTTACTTGATTTGGTGTAACCTCTTACTTGGTACATATGGGGAGATACAAGGAGAGAGCGTGAATTCAGACCTTGGACCTCATACTCTTTCTTCCACAAGTCTGTTAGAGTAGCGTTGATGATTAATTTAACTAGTAGATAGTTGTTATACTCGAATTTAGAGGTCTGACAAGTATACCTGTTGGGGTATGTCTATGCATATTAATTATAAGTTGTTTAATTAATTAGTAGATGCACCTCATATTTTGAATGAGGTTTGAGGTTTATGGAGTTTAGAAATGGTTTCCTCCTTTAATTAATCTATTTCTGGCTTTAATTCCAGGTTATTGCAATTGAGCATCTCCGTATTTTTACTGAAGAGGAACTAGAACGGCTACTCTGTGGAGAACGTGATTTCTGGGCTGTATGTATATCTATCACTTGGTTATTGATCTATTGTGGAGCATATTGATTCGTTACTAAGTTTTAATGTTGTTTGCTAAGCAGTTCAATGAACTTCTGGAACATATCAAGTTTGATCATGGATACACAGCCAGCAGCCCACCCATCACTAATGTTAGTCTGTCTTGCATTTTCTTTCCTCTGCACCCAACCTTCTGCATTTTGTATCTGTTTAATCGTTTTGGTCATCGACTGACCCTTTTTAACTTCAGCTTCTGCAAATTATACAAGAATTTGAATATGCACAACGGCGGGCATTTCTACAGTTCGTGACTGGTGCACCCAGACTACCTCCTGGAGGTTTGGCATCTCTAAATCCAAAATTGACAATCGTTCGCAAGGTCCGTCTGATTAATAAACCTTATTTCACAATTTCATCTCGTTTTATTCTGTCATACCATTTGTATTCATCTCTTTAAGATGTTTCTTTCAGCATAGTAGCAATTGTGCTGATACAGAGCTGCCCAGTGTTATGACTTGTGCCAATTACCTGAAGTTGCCGCCTTACTCTTCAAAGGTAATCCATCACACCTTAATTTAAAAATGCCATATTGTTAACTTTCTTATAAGGATATACTAATCCGAAACTGGTAATCCTTTGCAGGAGAGGATGAAAGAGAAGCTCTTGTATGCGATAACGGAAGGGCAAGGCTCATTCCACCTTTCATAGCTTTTGCAGGTACATATAAACTGTGAATCTGTAATTAGATTAGGTAGGTGGTGGACTGGTGGTGTACATGAAGTCGGGCTGGTGGGGTAGCGTCGTGGTTGTGGATATTAGATGGTTGACAGAGGAGCTGATTGTCGTCGGAGCAAGAGGAAGCTCTATGGGTAATTTAATGCTGACCAATAGTTTGGTGGGAATTTGTAAATAGGAATTGAAAATGCAAAAGATAGTGGTTTTAGTTAAAAAAAGCTGGGAGTTTGTATAGGGAAAGGAGGTTTACAGAGGTTTCTGATGGTTGGCTGTTCTTCCCTTTTGGTTAATGCACAAAAATTGTGTACAGAAATTTGGGATTTCATCCTTCTATTTTAGCAATAGAAGTAGCCTTTTGCTTCACTCAATCGATGATAACTGAAACTTTAAATTTGCATTTTTCCTGTTTCTCCTTCAATTAACCATTTCGGGTTCATCAGTTTAGTATAATTATATCGTAGGGGAATATGAATGATACTGAAATCATGAAATTGGAGGAATTTACCGTGTGATTTAATCCTTGAGTCTCAAGTCTAAACCCTTTTCATTGAAAACTTTGACAGATGTAACAAATCGAATCTAATTTGGATGGTGGATGAAAAATGTGATGAACTTTTGATCATCTTTATTAAGATAAATCCGGTAATCACATTGAGTCCCGACTAGTCTGGAGTCTTGAGTATTGAGATATAATTAATACTATCATCTAAAAATTGAGTTTATTTTCATCTAAATTGAAGTTGGTTTGTTAAATCCCATGAAGTTTGATTTAGTAGATTAAAATTTTATAGGTCTGGGCCTAAATGGCTAAATTGGATTTTTAGCCTTTAAAAATTAAATAAATGGCAATATAGTTGCCCAAAAAAAAAATAAATAAATAAATGGCGATTAACTTAATTTTAAATAACGGGAATAACTGTTAACGACCCAGTAAGTGTTTAACTGTCAAGGCTGTGGATAAACAAGAGAATATAATCCAGTCGACGTAGTACCTTCCTTCTCCATTCAAACAAAAAGCAAAGCAAAATCTAAATTTTAAGTTCAAAACTCCTTTGCGTGTTCTTTTCTTTCTCAAATGGACAAATCATCATGAATATTCCTCTTCCTTCCCCCCCATGCTCTTCTTCCTCTTCATCTTCAACCTCTTCTTCTTCTTCATTTCCTTCCACTCTCCACTGGCTCTCTCCTCTTCCTCTTCCTCCTCCTTCAGCCACCGCCGCAACAACTGCTTCTAAGCCCACTCGTTCCTTTCGCGTCCAAGCAGCCACCGCCCACCAGCAAACTCAACCCACCACCACCACCACCGATTTATCTCTCTCCGCCGATAAAAGGGTTAACGATGATCAAACCCTTCTTTCACTCCTCCGTCAGAGAAAAACAGAACAAGCCTGGACTCATTACTCTCAATCTACTCACATCCCTACCCCCACTTGCTTAAGTCGCTTAGTTGCTCAACTTTCCTACCAAACCACCCCAGTATCCCTCGCACGCGCTCGGTCCATCATCACGCGCCTCCGCAATGAACGCCAGCTCCACCGTCTTGACGCCAACTCGCTTGGTCTCCTGGCCTCAGCTTCTGCAAAGTCCGGGCATACCCTTTACGCCTCTTCTCTCATCAAGTCCATGCTTCGCTCTGGTTACCTCCCTCATGTCAAGGCATGGAGTGCAGTCGTTTCACGGCTCTCTACTGAGTCACCGTCAGAGTCTATAAAGCTTTTTGACTCGGTAACTCGCAGAGTCAGGCGGTTTGCGGATCCTTCAATTGTTTCTGATTCCAAACCTGACACGGCTGCCTATAACGCTGTGCTTAACGCTTGTGCTAATTTGGGGGACAAGAGTAAGTTTCTGGAACTGTTTGATGAAATGTCTGAATGGGGTTGCAAACCTGATGTTTTAACTTATAATGTTATGATAAAGTTATGTGCTAGAGCTGATAGAAAAGATTTGCTTGTGTTTGTCTTGGAGAGAATGATTGAGAAAGGAATACGTTCATGTATGACCACTTTGCATTCCCTCGTTGCTGCTTATGTTGGATTTGATGATCTCGAAACAGCTGAGAAAATTGTTCAAGCTATGAGGGAGGGAAGGAATGATCTTTGTAGGATTCTCCGGGATGCAAATTCGGAAGATTTAAAACAAGCTGAGGAAGATGAGTATTATGACGAAGAAGAGGAGGAGGAGGAGGAGGAGAATAGTTATAATTTTAGTCAAAATGAGATAGTTGATATCGTATTTGAGAAATTGCTCCCTAATTCAATTGTGCCAAGTAGTGAACCACCATTATTGCCGAAAGTGTACACACCTAATTCTAGGATATATACGACCTTAATGAAGGGTTATATGAAGGTGGGTAGGGTTAGTGATACGGTGAGGATGCTAGAGGCTATGAGGCATCAAGACGATAAGGCAAGTCATCCTGACCATGTTACATACACAACAGTTGTCTCTGCTTTCGTGAAGGCAGGTTTGATGGATAGAGCGCGAGAAGTGCTAGCAGAAATGACTAGAATTGGTGTGCCTGCTAATCGGATTACTTATAATATTCTTCTGAAGGGTTATTGCCAGCAGTTGCAAATACATAAGGCGAAGGAGTTACTAAGGGAGATGGCTGATGATGCAGGGATTAAGCCCGATGTGGTTTCATACAATATATTGATTGATGGGTGCATATTGATTGATGACAGTGCAGGGGCTCTTGCTTTCTTCAACGAGATGCGGGAGAGAGGAATTGCTCCAACCAAGATCAGTTACACTACTTTGATGAAAGCTTTTGCTTTGTCGGGTCAACCAAAGCTAGCGAACAAGGTTTTCAATGAGATGCTTAGAGATCCACGGGTGAAGGTTGACTTGGTTGCTTGGAATATGTTGGTGGAAGGCTATTGTAGACTTGGACTGGTTGAAGAAGCGAAGAAAATCATTCAGAGAATGAAAGAAAATGGGTTTCACCCTAATGCTGCTACTTATTGTAGTCTGGCAAATGGGATATCAGTGGCCAGAAAACCAGGGGAAGCACTTTTGCTGTGGAAAGAGATAAAGGAAAGGTGTGAGATAAAGAAGGAAGCCGATAACCCATCTTCTGATTCTCCTTCTCCTCCGCCGTTGAAGCCAGACGAAGGGCTGCTAGATACCTTGGCTGATATATGTGTCAGGGCTGCTTTCTTCAAGAAGGCTTTGGAAATTGTGGCTTGCATGGAAGAGAACGGCATACCACCAAATAAGACCAAGTACAAGAAAATCTATGTGGAGATGCATTCAAGGATGTTCACTAGCAAACATGCTTCACAAGCGAGGCAGGATAGGAGGATAGAAAGGAAGAGAGCGGCTGAGGCATTCAAGTTTTGGTTGGGTTTGCCTAATTCTTACTATGCGAGTGAGTGGCATCTTGAGCCTATTGACAGATGATTATGATTTATGCCTCTTGAGTTAGTAAAATCAAATGAACAAAACTGTATACTTACTAATTGTAATGCAAGTTAATGTAATGTAATGTACTACGATTTCAGATGTAAACTAATCAGTCAAATGGTGATTCATGCAATGAATCGAATGGTGTTTTACCGTATATATAATCTATAA
>AWWV01011411.1:0-11128 GCA_001974805.1 Corchorus capsularis
ATACAAGACACAGGGCACTCACTACGTGAGTGGTTTATAACGGTTTTTTTCATAGGTAGTTTCTTTAAAATGATAGGAGTATAAATAAATTTAAATATTATATTTATCTTGTAATGATTAGTTTTTATCTAAAATGGTTAGTTTTTATTTTATTTTGAATTTTTAAAAAACTGAATTTGTATGCGAGTCAACTCGTGAGACAAACTTAGGTTTTGGCATTATAATAGATAATATTAATAATAAAATTTAGAGAATTGTTAATTCCCCGCACTCAAGCAATACTATAGAACTTAGGCCCAACATTTGAACAAAAAGAAAAAGAAAAAAAAAAAACTTAGGCCCAACAGTGTTAAGGTCTGAAGCACACAAGATTTGTCTCGACTTTTGGTTTGGCCTGAAGAAAAATGGAAAAAGAAAGTAAGAAACCCATACTATTTGTGTATACAAAATATCATTTCTGGGATTTGGGGTCGCACCAAAGCCGTCGCTTTAACCAGTTTCAACTTTCAAACCTCGGCTCCAGCTCCCGATTCTGATTCTGCTTCTTCTGCTCAATCCCATTTTCTCAGATCAAAGATACAAATGGGTAAGCTTAATTATTCTAACTCTCTTGCTTTGATTTTCCGTCGCCTTTTACCCGTTTCCTTTTCATGCTCTTTTAATACCATTGCTACCCACTCGAGACCTTTGAGTAAGAAGCCTGTTAGGGTACGGGGAGTTGGAAGAAACTGTGATTGTTTTGAACATGTTGATGATGCCATAGCTGTGTTCAATCAGATGGTTGAGGCTTACCCAAGGCCTTCCATTGTGGAGTTAAATAAATTATTAACATCTATAGCCAGGATGAAACAATACGGTGTTGTTGTTTCTCTCCGTAACCGAATGGAATTGTTAGGGATAGGGCCTGATGTTTTTACTATGAACATCTTGATAAATTGCTTTTGCCATTTAGCCCAATTGGATTTTGGGTTTTCTGTTTTTGGAAGAATGCTCAAGTTGGGACTTCAGCCTGATGTTGTAACATTTTCAACTTTGATCAATGGACTTTGTTGTCAAGGTAAGGTATCTCAGGCCCTGAGTTTGTTTGATGACATGGTTGAAGAAGGCTATCAACCTAATTTGGTTACATACAATACAATACTTAATGGGCTATGTAAGATTGGCCTTACCGATAAGGCTGTTAGGTTGCTTAGGATGATGGAACAAAGAGGTTTCCAACCTGATTTTTTTCATATAACACTGTCATTGACACCCTTTGTAAGGATAGGCTGTTAATTGAGGCTCTTGACCTCTTCTCTGAAATGAAGGCTAAGGGCACTCCACCGGATGTCGTTACTTACAGTTGCTTAATTCATGCTATGTGTAATTTTGGTCAGTTAAAGGAGGCGAAGAGATTTCTGGATGAAATGGTAGCTAGCGGTATTGCACTTGATGTTGTCACGTATACTATATTGGTTGATGCATTTTGTAAGGAGGGGATGGTTTCTGATGCTGAAAATATCATCATTGACAAAATGATCAAACAACGCATTGAGCCTGATGTTGCTACATATAATGCATTGATCGATGGTTATTGTTTACGAAATGACATGGATGGAGCTCGAAGAGTATTCGGCATGATGAGTGAGAAGGGATGTCCACCGAATGTAATTAGCTACAACATCATGATAAATGGATACTGCAAAACTAAAAGGTTAGATGAAGCATTGAAGCTCTTTAATGAAATATCCCAAAAAGGACCCATCCCTAACACCGTCACTTACAACACTCTTATGCAAGGCATGTTTCGACTGGGTAAATGTTCTGATGCAGAAGAACTTTTCTGGACAATGAGTTCTTTTCGTCAAGTTCCAGATCTCATGACATATTCAATTATGTTGGATGGCTTATGCAAACAAGGTAAAATCGAAGAGGCATTGAAACTGCTTGAAGCAATGGAGAAGGATGGGTTGAAACCTGATATCTTCCATTATAATATCCTGATTGATGGGATGATTGAAGCAGGAAGATTTGAAGTTGCTAGGGAAATATTTTCTCACATCTTTAACAATAAGTTGAAGCCCGATGTTTGTACATATACCAGTATGATCGAGGGGCTTTGCAGGGAAGGACTGCTTGATGAAGCATATGAGGTGTTTATGAAGATGGGGGAGAATGGTTGTTCACCAAATTGCATCTCGTATAACGTAATGATTCGAGGGCTTTTGCAGAACAATGACATCTCAAGGGCTGTGAAACTTAATCATGAAATGGTTGACGAGAAAGGGTTTGCAGCAGATATACACACTGCAACAAGATTTGTAGATTTGATTTTACAAGATGGAAATGAGCACTTACTTACGCTCTAAAATATTATGAGGAAACCTCTGAGTTCGTCAAGTTGGAAAGTGTATTGTACCAACTTTCTTGTTATTTCAATGACTGGAAATGAACCCATCTTCTGATTCTCCTCCGCCACCGTTGAAACCAGACGAAGGGCTGTTAGATACCATGGCTGATATATGTATGAGGGCTGCTTTCTTCAAGAAGGATTTGGAAATTGGTGTAAACTAATCAGTCAAATGGTGTTGGTGATTCGTGTTTTGCCATGTATATAATCTATAAATGTTTTGAGAAGAAATGCAGAATGGACATTCACTTCTGATTTTTACTAGTGCTAAAGAGCTGCTGCTATTGGAGTTGTGATCCGTGATGAGCAAGGGTTAATGGTGAATGGTTTGGGCATGAGAATTCAAGCTGATGAAGTGGCAGAGGTTGAGGCCATAGCAGTCAGAGAGGGCTGTCGTTTGGCAAAAAGAGAAAGGGTTTGAGAAGATCATTGTTGAATCTGACTCGGCCTCAGTCATCCATGATATCAACAGAAATGATGGAAAGCTTGCATGGAAAACTAGCATTATTTTTATTGAAGACATCAATGACTATCTAAAATTGTTCGAGGAAAGCAAAAGCCTTAGTGAAGCGCGAAGTGAATGGTGCTTCTGACTGGGTTGCTAGACAGCACATTATGGGGTTGGACCTTCATTAGTCCACATACTCAACAAAGATGGACTTCCTTGTCCACAGTAACCTTTTTGATTGTTCACCCTGCAATTATGAGGCATTCTTTTAATGCTCTCACTACTAATCTCAGGGTCTGTTTCCCTTTTGTTCTCTTTTTGAACTGATATGTAATCAGTTTCAATCAATACAATACAAATATTTATCTCTTTCGGCCAAAAAAAATCGGAGCCTCCCTCTTTCAAATTATACTATCTTGAAATTAAGAAAATTTACAAAATTGAAAAAATTCTTTTTTTTGGTTAAAAAATTGATGAAATTCCATTGACCGTGTATTGTTGATTTGTTGTATAATTCTCCCAGTAATAATATAATAATATTTTTTTGGCACGAAATATTAGTAATAAAATTTAGAAAATTGTTAATTCTAAGCACTGAAGCAATACTAAAGAACTTAGGCCCAACTGTGTTAAGGTCTGAAGCACAAGATTTGTCTCGACTTTGGGTTTGGGCTGAAGAAAAATGTGAAATAGAATGTAAGAAACCCATACTATTTGTTTATACAAAATATCATTTGGTAGTTGGGGTCGCACCAAAGCCGTAGCTTTAACCAAACCAGTTTCAATTCTCAAACCTCAGCTTCAGCTCCAGATTCTGCTTCTGGTTCTTCTGCTCAATCCCCATTTCTCAGATCAAAGATACAAATGGGTAAGCTTAACTATTCAAACTCTCTTGCCTTGATTATCCGTAGCTTTTTACCTGTTTCCTTTTCATGCTCTTTTAATACCATTGCTACCCACTCGAGACCTTTGAGTAAGAGGCCTGTTAGGGTACGGGGAGTTGTAAGAAATTATGATTGTTTTGACCATGTTCATGATGCCATAGCTTTGTTTAATCAGATGGCTGAGACTTACCCAAGGCCTTCCATTGTGGAATTTACTAAATTATTAGCTTCTATAGTCAAAATGAAACAATATGCTGCTGCTATTTCTCTGTGTAACCGAATGGAATTGTTAGGGATAGGGCCTAACACGTTTACTATGAGCATCTTGATTAATTGTTTTTGCCATTTAGGTCAAGTGGATTTTGGGTTTTCTGTTTTGGGGAAAATGTTCAAGTTGGGACTTGAGCCTACTGTGGTAACATTTTCCACTTTGATCAATGGACTTTGTTGTCAAAGTAAGGTACCTCAGGCCCTGAGTTTGTTTGATGACATGGTTAGAAAAGGCTATCGACCCAACTTGATTACATACAGTACAATACTTAATGGGTTATGTAAGATTGGCCTTACAGATAAGGCTGTTAGGTTGCTTAGGATGATGGAACAAAGAGGTTTCCAACCTGATATAGTAGCATATAGCACCGTCATTGACACCCTTTGTAAGGATAGGCTGTTAACCGAGGCTCTTGACCTCTTCTCTGAAATGAAGGCTAAGGGCACTCCACCGAATGTCGTTACTTACAGTTGCTTAATTCATGCTATGTGTAATTTTGGTCAGTTAAAGGAGGCGAAGAGATTTCTGGATGAAATGGTAGCTAGCGGTGTTGCACTTAATGTTGTCACGTATACTATATTGGTTGATGCATTTTGTAAGGAGGGGATGGCTTCCAAAGCTGAAAATATTATCATTGACAAAATGATCAAACAAGGCATTGAGCCTAACGTTGCTACATATAATGCATTGATCGATGGTTATTGTTTGCAAGATGACATGGACAGAGCTAGAAGAGTATTTGACATGATGAGTGAGAAGGGATGTCCACCGAATATAATTAGCTACAGCATCATGATCAATGGATACTGCAAAACTAAAAGGTTAGATGAAGCAATGAAGCTCTTTAATGAAATATCTCAAAAAGGACCCATCCCTAACACCATCACATACAGCACTCTTATACAAGGCATGTTTCGACTGGGTAGATGTTCTGATGCAGAAGAACTATTCTGGACAATGAGTTCTGTTGGACAAGGTCCAGATCTCATGACTTATTCAATTATGTTGGATGGCTTATGCAAGCAAGGTAAAATCGAAGAGGCATTGAAACTGTTTGAAGCAATGAAGAAGGATGGGTTGAAACCTGATTATGTCCATTATACTATCCTAATCGATGGGATGATTGAAGCAGGAAGATTTGAAGTTGCTAGGGAAATATTTTCTCACGTCTTTCACAATGAGCTGAAGCCTACTGTTTATACATATACCACTATGATCAAGGGGCTTTGCAGGGAAGGGCTGCTTGATGAAGCATATGAGATGTTTATGAAGATGGGGGAGAATAATTGTTCACCAAATAGCATCTCGTATAACGTAATGATTCGAGGACTTTTGCAGAACAATGACATCTCAAGGGCTGTAAAATTAATTCATGAAATGGTTGGGTTTTCAGCGGATATAAACACGGCAACAAGATTTGTAAATTTGATTTTACAAGATGGAAATGAGCACTTATGCTCTAAAATATTACGAGGAAACCTCTGAGGTTGTCAAGTTGGAAAGTGTATTGTACCAACTTTCTTGTTATTGCAACGACTGGAAATGAATTCCTCCAATTTGTACCTATATATGATACTCACTTTAATTTCATTTCATTTTCTGTAGTTATGAGCATAAATAAGAGAATGAACCAATTTGAGATGATCTTTTGATTCACCTCCGCCACCGTTGAAACCAGACGAAGGCCTGTTAGATACCTTGGCTGATATATGTGTCAAAGTTTGGAAAGTGGTGTAAACTAATCAGTCAAATTGGTGTAAATTAATATGTGTTGTAATAAGTTTGACTTCCCTTCTCTTTGTCTATATCAGGAAGTTTAACACATTTTACAAAATTGTAAATTTGTAATTGGAGCCTACTGTTGGGTGTGAAACAGGTTCTTAGGATAGAGCTATGTATTTGTAATTGAAGTCTCTCAACATCTCCAAAACGGTATATGAATATTGATACTTTGATATTCAAGTTTTTCTACAAATGTGGTTTGGTACTTCATCCGGTGGTGATCATTTCATTATTGCTCAATGAAATTCAGAATCTATAATTGATGCCTTGCTTTCAGTTCTGTTTTTCTGTTTAGTAGCCAGGATATCATCACCAAAAGGCTTTACATTAATAATAAGATGTGATCCCAACTTCTAATAAAATGTTATAATATAGTACGAGATGGGTTAGCCCGCGCTGGCGCGTCGGGCGTCCTTTTTTTTTTTTTTTGTTCTCCGTGCAATTCATCGTTGAATCAAATATGATTTTGTTGGTCTTTTCTATATTTAATACATAAATATAGTTTCTTTCTTATCTAGTTTTACTTCATTCTTATCATTGGACTTTTATATAAATTATCCTCTAATGATTGTCGAATGAACTTAAATTATCCTCTAATGATCTTACGACTCTGAGTATCCAATGAGCTCTTGGATTTTAAGTCTTTGATAGGTTAATTATAAATTCGAATAACTTTAGCCATCAAATTGTATATGTAATGGAATGATTGTTAATTATCTATCTATACTATATATAAAAGTACGAATAAGGGGAAACTTTATGTTTTCCGATTGTACCCTTATTTTTAAAATATATTTCCAATTGTACCTTTTTTATTTAAAACATATCTCTAAATTACCATTACTAAATAATATTTTAATTATTCCATTATTTTTTTAGTCATAAATTATTCCATTATTAATCAATAGATTATATAATACGTATAATCATTAAACTAACACTAACACGTACAATACTATTGTTAGTGAAGCTCCATATCTTCGTTATATAATGTTTTGCTGCATTCACTTTGTTCAATTGGAAAAGGTGATATTATGATTTTGATTTTCTTGTCTCTATGTGATTATCAAAATTTCATAAGATGGTTATTATAATTTCATGAGGAGGTTATCAAAATTCCATAGTGTTGTTACCAAAATTTCATACTGTGGTTACCAAAGTTTCATAGGATCAGGTTATTAAAATTTCTTAGGTTGAGTATTGAAATTTCATAGGGTGGTTAGTTATCACAATTTTATAAAAAGGTTATCAAAGAGATTATCAAAATGTCATAGCGAGGTTATAAGAATTTCGTAGTGTGGTTAACAAAATTTCATTAGGAGGTTACTAATATTTCATGGGGAGGTTATCAAAATTTTATAGTGTGGTTATCAAAATTTCATATGAAGGTTATAAAAGTCTCAATTTCATAAGGAGTAAAATTTGATAGAAGGTTATCAAATCTCATAGAGTGATTATCTAAATTTCATAGAGATCGGATTATCAAAATTTATAGGAAGATTATCAAAATTTCATAGTGTTGTTATCAAAATTTCAAAGCGAGATTATCAAAATTACATAATGTGATTATCATAAGTTCATAGAGGGGTCAACAAAATTTTATAAAGAGGTTATCAAAATTTCATAAAGAGGTTATCAAATTTTCAAAATGTGATTACAAAAATTTCATAGTGGTATTTCTGGGGAGGTTATCAAATTTTTATAGTATGGTTACCAAATTAGGAAGGTTATTAAACTTTTATTATGGAGTAATCAAAATTTCAAGGAGGATAGCAAAATTTCATATGAAGGTTATCAAAATTTCATAAGAGGGTTATCAAAATTTCATAGTATGTAGATCAAAATTTCATAGAGAGATTAACAAAATTTCATAATGAGGTTATCAAAAAATCATAGGGAGCTTATCAAAACTTGTAGTTATCAAGATTCCATAAGAAAATTATCAAAATTTTATAGGGAGGTTTATCAAAATTTTATAGGAAGACTTATCAAAATTTCATAGCGAGGTTATCATAATTTTATAGCGTGATCATCAAATTTTCAGAGTGTGATTACTAACAATTCATATGGAGGTTTTTAAATTTTCATAACGTGGTTATCAATATATCATATGGAGGTTATCAACATCTCATAGTGTTGGTTATCAAAATTTCATTGAAAAGTTATCAAAATTTCATATTGAGGTCTTCAAAATTCCTTAAGGAGGTTAACAAAATTTCATAAAAAAGTTTAAAAAATTATAAAAAAGTTCTCAAAATTCCATAGTATCGTTATTAAAATTTCACAGGAAGGTTATCAAAATTTCATAATAAGATCATAAAAAATAGTGTAATTATCATAATTTAATAGAAAAGGTTATCATAATTTCATATGAATATTTCATTTAAACACGTTGAGCCACGTGCAACGCATGTGAAAGCTAAAACTAGTACTATATTAAAAAGTACATTTAACTGTAAAACTTTTAAATCACCTATTATACCCTTATTTTTCAAATATATTTCTTAATTATTATAGTTTTATTCTACTAAAAACTCTATTTTTATTCAATTAAATCTAATATTTTTATAGTTACTTTATTTTTACCACTTTACTATTTTTCAATAAAAATTTGGATATATTAAATTCTTTTAATATATAGTTTTATTCTACTAAAAACTCTATTTTCATTTAATTAAATTCAATATTTTATAATTATTTTATTTTTAGCATTTTAATTTAAAATGTTATCATAATTGACATCTTACTATTTGATTATAATAATGTATGATGATTAAAATTTATTATCCTCTTACGTACAATTATTTTATTTGACTTATAATTAATTTTTTGCTTGATAAATGTAACTCTTGCTCTAGGTTTAAATTTGATGTTTTACTTTGTTAATATTTTTCTTTGTATGTGATAATTTCTTATGTTACTTTGATAGTAAAACCCAATGTATATACAAATAAGCTGGTCGGGTTGGATTTGGTTTAGGTTAGTTTCGGGTTAAGGAAATTTTGGGTTATAAGAGTTTGGTTAATTTTCAATTTCAAGTTGGGTTGGGTTCGGATCGCTCAAATGTCTGGTCATTTGGGTTTTGGTCAATTTTGTTTTAGGTTTTTTTTTTTCCCAGTTTTGGGTCATATGGTCCGATAATTTCGTGTTTGAGCCTTCGATTTTTTAAGGATTTGAGCCTGGTCATTTCGGTTTCGGATTGAGTGGATTTTTTGGTCGAATCGGGTTGGATAAGGTTTGGTTTCATGCGATCGAGTCGAATACCCGCACTTTGGTGAAATTTTGTCAGCTCTAATAATAGACTTCTTTAAAACAGATTGAGTCACGTGCAACGCACATGAAAGTGAGGACTAGTTTACTTCAAATAAAATATCATTCAATCCTTGAATCAAATATGATTTTGTTGGTTTTTTCTATATGATGGTTATATAAAAGTCCAAAAATAAGAATTATGGTTCTTATCAAATTGTATATGTAATGGAATGATTGTTAATTATTTACTTAAAATGAAATATCATTCAACACTTAAAATGAATGAAAGTTGAGTTGGAAAAACGATTGTATCATTTTTCCTTTTAATCATCTTTTTTATAATCTTTTTGTCTAATCAAAAAAATGAGGATGAAGGGGAATAATAGATATGTAGGCTAATGTCATCAGTAGACTTAAATATTGAGAAACATAATTCCCTATTAATCATTTTTTTTTCTAATCTTCTTGTGTAATCAAAAAAATGAGGATGAAGGGGAATAATTATGTATTAATTAGCTAATATTCCCTTTTAATCGTATTGAATTTATTCATTATTAATTAACTATTAATTAGATATTAATTAGCTATTAATTAGATATAGTATAATGGATGATTAAGGAGGAGCTTTAAATTAATATGTTAGATGTGAGAAATTACCAAAATGGGGCGATAAGGTGACACCAGGTTAAAAATTGAAAGGGCTTGTTAGTAATTTCCATATGAGACAAAAATAATATATAGTATATATATATATATATTATATATATATATATATTTAATCTTAATGAACAATATCTGTGATAATCTTTCCTTTTCATTTTTAATATGCTCAGTAACCTGCACAAGAAGGCTTGTATTTGAAAGATTGGATTGATTGTCCATTTTTATATTTTAATTAACGTTCTTTCTTTTTCCCAATTAAAATTCATTTGAGACCAATTATGTCTTGAAACATTAAAAAACATGTTCAAACCATTGGGATGCCATTTAATTCCATGCAAACATAAATTCCAGGCCTAGGCATGTAAATATGTAATGGAAAAAATTAAGTAACTTTACAAATTACAAAATTGATCGAAACTCCATTGACAGTTGTTTTCTAGTATAATTTTCCTAGTAATAATATATATTAATATAATAATAAAATTTAGAAAAATTGTCAATCCTAAGCACTGAAGCAAAACTATAGAACTTAGGCCCAACTGTGGTAAGCACAAGATTTGTCTCGACTTTGGGTTTGGGCTGAAGAAATATGTGAACAAGAATGTAAGAAACCCATACTACTATTTTGTTTATACAAAAATAATAAAATATCATTTGTGGGATTTGGGGTCGCACCAAAGCTGTAGCTTTAACCACTAACCAGTTTCGACTTTCAAACCTCAGTTCAGCTCCAGATTCTGCTTCTGGTTCTTCTGCTCAATCCCCATTTCTCAGATCAAAGATACAAATGGGTAAGCTTAATTATTCTAAGTCTTTTGCTTTGATTATCCGTCGCTTTCTAGCTGTTTCCTTTTCATGCTCTTTTAATACCATTGCTACCCACTCGAGACCTTTGAGTAAGAAGCCTGTTAGGGTAAGGGGAGTTGGAAGAAAATATTATTGTTTTGACCATGTTGATGATGCCATAGCTTTGTTTAATCATATGGCTGAGACTTGCCCAAGGCCTTCCATTGTGGAATTCACTAAATTGTTAGCTTCTATAGTCAAAATGAAACAATATGCTGCTGCTATTTCTCTGTGTAACCGAATGGAATTGTTAGGGATAGGGCCTGATACGGTTACTATGAACATCTTGATAAATTGCTCTGGCCATTTAGGTCAAGTGGATTTTGGGTTTTCTGTTTTGGGGAAAATGTTCAAGTTGGGACTTGAGCCTACTGTGGTAACATTTTCCACTCTGATCAATGGACTTTGTTGTCAAAGTAAGGTACCTCAGGCCCTGAGTTTGTTTGATGACATGGTTGGAAAAGGCTATCAACCTGATCTGATTACATACAGTACAATACTTAATGGGTTATGTAAGATTGGCCTTACCAATAAGGCTGTTAGGTTGCTTAGGCTGATGGAACAAAGAGGTTTCCAACCTAATGTTTTTTCAT
>AWWV01011412.1:0-108363 GCA_001974805.1 Corchorus capsularis
ATATATATATATATATATATATATATATCTTTTGAATACTCCTATTAATGAACAATATCTGTGATAATCTTTCCTTTTCATTTTTAATATGCTCAGTAACCTGCACAAGAAGGCTTGTATTTGAAAGATTGGATTGATTGTCCATTTTTATATTTTAATTAACGTTCTTTCTTTTTCCCAATTAAAATTCATTTGAGACCAATTTTGTCTTGAAACATTAAAAAACATGTTCAAACCATTGGGAGGCCATTTAATTCCATGCAAACATAAATTCCAGGCCTAGGCATGTAATGTAAATATGTAATGGAAAAAATTAACTTTACAAATTACAAAATTGATCGAAACTCCATTGACAGATAGTGTATTGTTTTCTAGTATAATTTTCCTAGTAATAATATTATTAATATAAAAATTTAGAAAACTATCAATCCTAAGCACTGAAGCAAAACTATAGAACTTAGGCCCAACTGTGTTTAGCACAAGATTTGTCTCTGCTTTGGTTTGGGCTGAAGAAACATGTGAAAATGAATGTAAGAAACCCATACTACTATTTTGTTTATACTTTATACAGAACATCATTTGGGATTTGGGGTCGCACCAAAGCAGTGGCTTTAACCAGTTTCGACTTTCAAACCTCAGGTTCAGCTCCAGATTCTGCTTCTGCTTCTTCTGCTCAATCTCCATTTCTCAAATCAAAGATATAAATGGGTAAAATTTAATATTCTAACCCTCTTGCTTTGATTTTCCGTAGCTTTTTACCTGTTTCCTTTTCATGCTCTTTTAATACCATTGCCACCCACTCGAGACCTTTGAGTAAGAAGCCTTTTAGGGTTAAGGGAGTTGGAAGAAACTGTGATTGTTTTGAACATGTTGATGATGCCATAGCTGTGTTTAATCAGATGGTTGAGGCTTACCCAAGGCCTTCCATTGTGGAGTTTAATAAATTATTAACATCTATAGCCAGGATGAAACAATACGGTGCTGTTGTTTCTCTCCGTAACCGAATGGAATTGTTAGGGATAGGGCCTGATGCTTTTACTATGAACATCTTGATAAATTGCTTTTGCCATTTAGCCCAATTGGATTTTGGGTTTTCTGTTTTTGGAAGAATGCTCAAGTTGGGACTTCAGCCTGATGTTGTAACATTTTCCACTTTGATCAATGGACTTTGTTGTACCTCAGGCCCTGAGTTTGTTTGATGACATGGTTGAAGAAGGCTATCAACCTAATTTGGTTACATACAATACAATACTTAATGGGCTATGTAAGATTGGCCTTACCGGTAAGGCTGTTAGGTTGCTAAGAATGATGGAACAAAGAGGTTTCCAACCTAATGTTTTTTCATATAACACTGTCATTGACACCCTTTGTAAGGATAGGCTGTTAATTGAGGCTCTTGACCTCTTCTCTGAAATGAAGGCTAAGGGCATTCCACCGAATGTCGTTACTTACGGTTGTAATTTTGGTCAGTTAAAGGAGGCGAAGAGATTTCTGGATGAAATGGTAGCTAGCGGTATTGCACTTGATGTTGTCACGTATACTATATTGGTTGATGCATTTTGTAAGGAGGGGATGGTTTCTGAAGCTGAAAATATTATCATTGACAAAATGATCAAACAAGGCATTGAGCCTAACGTTGCTACATATAGTGCATTGATCGATGGTTACTGTTTGCGAGATGACATGGACGGAGCTCGAAGAGTATTCGGCATGATGAGTGAGAAGGGATGTCCACCGAATATAATTAGCTACAGCATCATGATCAATGGATACTGCAAAACTAAAAGGCTAGATGAAGCAATGAAGCTCTTTAATGAAATATCTCAAAAAGGACCCATCCCTAACACCATCACATACAGCACTCTTATACAAGGCATGTTTCGACTGGGTAGATGGTCTGATGCAGAAGAACTATTCTGGACAATGAGTTCTGTTGGACAAGGTCCAGATCTCATGACTTATTCAATTATGTTGGATGGCTTATGCAAACACGGTAAAATCGAAGAGGCATTGAAACTGCTTGAAGCAATGAAGAAGGGTGGGTTGAAACCTGATTATGTCCATTATAATATCCTAATCAATGGGATGATTGAAGCAGGAAGATTTGAAGTTGCTAGGGAAATATTTTCTCACATCTTTCACAATGAGTTGAAGCCTACTGTTTATACATATACCACTATGATCAAGGGGCTTTGCAGGGAAGGACTGCTTGATGAAGCATATGAGATGTTTATGAAGATGGGGGAGAATGGTTGTCCACCAAATAGCATCTCATATAACGTAATGATTCGAGGGCTTTTGCAGAACAATGGTATCTCAAGGGCTGTTAAACTTATTCATGAAATGGTTGGTGAGAAAGGGTTTGCAGCAGATATACACACGGCGACAAGATTTGTAGATTTGATTTTACAAGATGGAAATGAGCACTTATGCTCTAAAATATTATTACGAGGGAACCTCTGAGGTTGTCAAGTTGGAAAGTGTATTGTACCAACTTTCTTGTTATTGCAACGACTGGAAATGAAATCCTCCAATTTGTACTTATACATGATACTAATTTAATTTCATTTCATTTTTTGTGGTTATGAGCATAAATAAGAGAATGAACCAATTTGAGATGATCTTCTGATTCTCCTCCGCCATCGTTGAAACCAGACGAAGGGCTGTTAGATACCTTGGCTGATATATATGTCAGGGCTGCTTTCTTCAACAAGCCTTTGGAAATTGGTGATTCATGCAATGAAGAAGAAATGCAGAATGGAATTCACTTCTGATTTTTACTACTGTTAAAGCTAAACTTTTGCTAGCACATTTTTGCTATTACTCACATGTGTTGTATTAAGTATGACTTCTCTTTGTCTATATCAGGAAGGTTAACACATTTCACAACTCAAGGAGCCTACCTCTTTCACTATGACTATCGGTATCTTGAGACTAAGTAACTTTACAAAAATATAGTGTAATATTAATATAATATCTATCTATACCTATCTTATAAAGTTAATAACCCCCCCCCCCCCCCCCCTCTCTCCTTTTGCTAATATTATTTGAGGAATGGATTTTCCTTTTCAGCAACGAAAGAATTTTTTTTTTTTTTTTGTAAGACTACTATATATTTTATGTAATACTTTGTTTATAAATAATTTTTCAATGGATTGCATGATGATTCATGTGTGGGTGGTGTTATATCAGAAACTCCAAAAGCTGCTTGCTGCAAAGAGGCATGATGATTAGCTAGGGATGTTGGATTAATAGAGATTGTCTCATATATAGTATTAAGTATGATTTGTTGCAATTAATCAAGTAACTGATCATCATCAGGTGCCACAAGCAGGAAAGGCAGAGATTTACTTTTTTTTTTGGCATTAGGCAGAGATTTACTTTAATTAGTGCAATTTGTTAACTTCAGAAATTTTTACTTTTCCAAATTTCTTTTATGGTACTGTCCTGAACACTAAAGTTTGCTTTGAGGCAAGAGGCAAATTTAAGGCTGGGAATGGTTTGTTACTGTTAGCTATTGTATTATAGCACTGTTATTGAAGATTTTGAGATCAAGTGTCCTCCAAACCTGATCTTTTGCCATGTATATAATCTATAAATGTTTTGAGAAGAAATGCAGAATAGACATTCACTTCTGATCTTTACTAATGCTAAAGCTAAACTTTTGTTAGCACATATATTTCCTATTACTCACATGTGTTGTAGTAATAAGTATGACTTCCCCTCTTTCACTATTATACTATCACATGAAATTAAGTAACTTTACAAAATTGATCGAAATTCCGTTGACCTTGTATTGCTGTATACTTTTTCCTAGTAATAATAATATAATAATATAATAATAATATAATATAAGTGTATCGGTCCGTGCTGGCGCGTCGGGTATTCAGAAATCTATTTCTTTGAATAATTTTTTTTTTCAAATTAAATTGTTAATTTGGTGGGAAAGTTCGAAAGTATTATGATTTTAAATGTGTTGCATTTTTAAAAGGCTATACTATTAACATTGAGCATATGTCCTAAAGTTAGCAATAAATAGTAAATATTACGCCCTCATTCCCTAATTAGATGTCCACTCTTGGTCAACTAACACTAAACTTTGGCCATTATTTATTAAAAAAATATGTAATATTTAATTTTAAAAAAAATATGTGCTAAAAAGTTTATAATTCAAAGTTTATAAGTGTTATTTTTAAAAATTATTTTGTTTTATATATATTTATAAACAATGGTCAAAATTTAGCTTTGTTGACCAAGAGTGGACATCTAATTGGGGACGGGGAGAGTAGTTTGTACATGAACATGTGCAATAACTTCAATTTTGTTTCCTCCTTTAAAGTGTATAGCACTTAAACAAAAACTAAGTTTACTCTCTTCTTCATATGGACATGCAAGGCTTAAAGAGAGGTTAGAATCCTAAAACATTTATTATAACATTTATGTTATACCATTGAATTTACGTGAAAGGGAAGGATAATTACAAAAAAGGGCTCAGGGGTAAGAATTGGTAGAAACTAACCTAGGGTTTTCGTAGTAATTTGCCAAGTGAGAAAAGACAGAAAAGGACAAAAAGAGTCAAATAGAATCTCCTCATGGATCCTTAAAAGAGGTCTTTGGTAAATTCTCTGGGTCTTTCTAATAATATTTAGTATATATAAATTCCCTAGGTCTTTCTAATAATATTTAGTATATGTTTTTTTTGCTACATAAGAACAAGAAATTAAATTAAATTAACAAAGTAAGGCCTATAATAAATGATAAAATTTAGAAAATTGTTAATTCTAACTTAGGCCCAACTTGTGAACAAAAGAAAAGTTAACTTAAGCCCAACTGTGTTAAGGTCTGAACTGGAGCACAAGATTTGTCTCGACTTTGAGTTTGGGCTAAAGAAAAATTGAGAAAGAATGTTAAAAACCCTTTTTTTTTTTTGGCATCAAACCCATACAATTTGTTTATACAAAATATCATTTGGGATTTGGGGTCGCATCAAAGCCGTAGCTTTAACCAAACCAGTTTCAATTCTCAAACCTCAGCTTCAGCTCCAGATTCTGCTTCTGCTTCTTCTGCTCAATCCCCATTTCTCAGATCAAAGATACAAATGGGTAAGCTTAATTATTCTAACTCTCTTGCTTTGATTTTCCGTCGCCTTTTACCTGTTTCCTTTTCATGCTCTTTTAATACCATTGCTACCCACTCGAGACCTTTGAGTAAGAAGCCTGTTAGGGTAAGGGGAGTTGGAAGAAAATATTATTGTTTTGACCATGTTGATGATGCCATAGCTTTGTTTAATCAGATGGCTGAGACTTGCCCAAGGCCTTCCATTGTGGAATTCACTAAATTGTTAGCTTCTATAGTCAAAATGAAACAATATGCTGCTGCTATTTCTCTGTGTAACCGAATGGAATTGTTAGGGATAGGGCCTGATACGGTTACTATGAACATCTTGATAAATTGCTCTGGCCATTTAGGTCAAGTGGATTTTGGGTTTTCTGTTTTGGGGAAAATGTTCAAGTTGGGACTTGAGCCTACTGTGGTAACATTTTCCACTCTGATCAATGGACTTTGTTGTCAAAGTAAGGTACCTCAGGCCCTGAGTTTGTTTGATGACATGGTTGGAAAAGGCTATCAACCTGATCTGATTACATACAGTACAATACTTAATGGGTTATGTAAGATTGGCCTTACCAATAAGGCTGTTAGGTTGCTTAGGCTGATGGAACAAAGAGGTTTCCAACCTAATGCTTTTTCATATAGCACAGTCATTGATAGCCTTTGTAAGGATAGGCTGTTAAGTGAGGCTCTTGACCTCTTCTCTGAAATGAAGACTAAGGGCATTCCACCGAATGTCGTTACTTACAGTTGCTTAATTCATGCTATGTGTAATTTTGGTCAGTTAAAGGAGGTGAAGAGATTTCTAGATGAAATGGTAGCTAGTGGTATTGCACTTAATGTTGTCACGTATACTATATTGGTTGATGCATTTTGTAAGGAGGGGATGGCTTCTGAAGCTGAAAATATTATCATTGACAAAATGGTAGAACAAGGCATTGAGCCTAATGTTGCTACATATAGTGCATTGATCGATGGTTATTGTTTGCGAGATGACATGGACGGAGCTCGAAGAGCATTTGAGATGATGAGTGAGAAGGGATGTGCACCGGATATAATTAGCTACAACATCATGATCAATGGATACTGCAAAACTAAAAGGTTAGACGAAGCAATGAAGCTCTTTAATGAAATATCCCAAAAAGGACCCATCCCTGACACCGTCACATGCAGCACTCTTATACAAGGCATGTTCCGACTGGGTAGATGTTCTGATGCAGAACAACTTTTCTGGACAATGAGTTCTGTTGGACAAGTTCCAAATATCATGACTTATTCAATTATGTTGGATGGCTTATGCAAACAAGGTAAAATCGAAGAGGCATTGAAACTGTTTGAAGCAATGAAGAAGGATGGGTTGAAACCTAATTATGTCCATTATACTATCCTAATCGATGGGATGATTGAAGCAGGAAGATTTGAAGTTGCTAGGGAAATATTTTCTCACATCTTTCTGGATAAGTTGAAGCCTGATGTTTGTACATATACCATTATGATCAAGGGGCTTTGCAGGGAAGGGCTGCTTGATGAAGCATATCAGATGTTTATGAAGATGGGAGAGAATGGTTGTTCACCAAATAGCATCTCGTATAACGTAGTGATTCAAGGGCTGTTTCAAAACAATGACATCTCAAGGGCTGTGAAATTAATTCATGAAATGGTTGATGAGAAAGGGTTTTCAGCGGATATAAACACGGCAACAAGATTTGTAGATTTGATTTTACAAGATGGAAATGAGCACTTACTTACGCTCTAAAATATTATGAGAAACCTCTGAGGTTTGTCAAGTTGTAAAGTGTATTATACCAACTTTCTTGTTATTGCAACGACTGGAAATGAAATCCTCCAATTTGTACTTATATATGACACTCTAATTTTTTTAGAGGGGATACTCGCTTTAATTTAATTTCATTTTTTGTGGTTATGAGCATGAATAAGAGATTGAACCAATTTGAGATGATCTTCAAGTTTCAAAATGAGTATTGTCTCAAACGAGTCGGGAATAACTGAGAGATTGTTTTAACAATCAAAGAATTAAGTACTGAATTATTGAGGTTTTAGTGATGCATGCAAATTCTACCTTATTAAGTTACATTCTTAATGTTTTTATGGGGAAAATGAAAGCAATGACCAATCCTTTATCCCGGTTTTTAACTATGAAGGTAACAGATGAACAAATAGGCAAAGTACAAAACATGAAGCATTTCATAAAAGATAATTGTCCACTATATGACCAAATCAAACCACTTTAAGCAGTCACACTAGGCAAAAGCATTATACAGGCAGAGCATAAGAGCACGAACCCTTGCTGAGCCGATAACCCATCTTCTGATATAGGCAGAGCATTAGTTTGCATCTAAAACCAGACAAAGGGCTGTTATACCTCGGCTGATATATGTGTCAGGGCTGTTTTCTTCAACAAGGCTTTGGAAATTGTGGCTTGTGTGGAAGAGAACGGCATACCACCAAATAAGACCAAGTACAAGAAAATCTATGTGGAAATACATTTAAGGATGTGTCATTAGCAAGCATGATTCACAAACGAGGCAGGATAGGAGGATAGAAAGGAAGAGAACGCCGAGGCATTCAAGTTTTGGTTGGGTTTGCCTTATTCTTACTATGGGAGTGAATGGCAACTTGATCCTATTGACAGATGATTATGCCTCTGAGTTAGTATACTTACTAATTGTAATGCAAGTGAATGTAATGTGCTGCGAATTTCAGATACATACTAAATCAGTCAAATAGTGATTCAAGTAATGAATTGAATGGATTTTTTTCCATGTATATATAATCTATAAATTATTTTGAGAGAAAATATATAACTTATGATTCTTACTAGTGCTTAAAGCTAAACTTTTTTTTTTTGGCATCAATGCTAAAGCTAAACTTCTGTTAACACATATTTTCACAGTAGAGTTCTTGCATACATGAGTAACATGACATCATGAAACTGTCCGTAGGTCATGTTATTACATGCAATCACTTCCCTCTCTTTGTCTATATCCAGAAGGTTAATACATTTCACAAAATTGTAATTGAAGCCTACCTCTTTCCCTGTGATGGTATTTAGCATCTTGATCTTGATGGTTGGCTTCGTGCATAGGATGATGATAACACCTGTATGAGAAAACATTGATCACTGGTCAGTCTATTCATTATTAGTTTCACCCAGAAACCTACCTCAATGGTGTTACATCAATATAATACATGAGCAGGAATTTTAACTGTTACTATATACTTAGGTAACAGTTGATCTGGTGTCTGAACATGCTATCATAATAATAGAATCCATCTTAGATCTTGAGTTGGCTATAATGTATATACTTCCAGGCTCCAGTTCCGGCAAATTAAATTAAGCCAGCAAACTGAAAGCCTATGAGACGATTTTGATTCTTTTAATGTAACTAGAATAATATGATCTATCTAGGCTTATCTAACAGGTTGATTATTTCCTTTAAAAAGCCTTTTAATCATCCAAAATTCCATCCTTACACCCTTTACACATTACACATATTCAATATGGGACCCTCATAGACTCTCCCCATTATGACATGCTAGATTATGTTTATTTTCTCTTTTTTTTCAAGTTTGATAAACTATCTTAAATTTCTTTTATGAAGTTTCAATTCTCTCTGATATACTACATCAATTTCCTAATATAAGTAACAATTCAAAAATGTCTAGTTTCTGGTGTGTACCTGATAAGTTTTAGGCCCCTTCTTCAGAAGATAACCTGCAGTGTTTAAATTATCCACAAATGTGTCAACATCAGGAACTCTTAAGCCAATTCTATCTGCCAAACTGTATATTTCCTGAAACAAAATAAGCAGACATTGATTATTTCGTTTAATGAGGATAAAATAGTATTTGGTAAACTGGCCAAAGAAAGCTAGGTTCATACAGAAATGGAGAAGCAATCTTTCTGCTGCAACTCTGACTGCTTGTTCAGAGCACTCAAAAAGCGCTTTGCTTCTTTTTGCTGGCTCATCCCTCCACTTCGACCAAAATCCACAAAACCATGCTCATCAACATACTTATCATACAGGGATTCTTTCATTATTTCCACGGCATCCTGCAAATAGTCCAAATAGTTTTCAAAAGATGAAGAAAAGGTATTAGTCCAGGGTTCAGTTTTTCTGAACTTATGGAAGCAATTTATTTGGTCCTAAACAGAAAAGTCTGTAGAATTAATTTAGAAAATTTCATGAAAACTATATTTGATTTCTGACTACTTTAGAGTTTGTTAAAACAAAAGTCCAGTTGCAGATGATTGCAAGGAAATCAAAAACAAATTTATATAAATTAATATGACTAATCATTCAGCTTTAATCAGGCAGGAAGAACTGACAGACCATTATCAAGTTATCCCCTACCTGCTTAACTTAGTAAACAAAGAAAAAAAGGTAATCCTCTTACTCTAGCATCTTGGGCTGTTATTTCTTCTCTCAACTCCACTCGTGCTCGAGCCTCTGCCAGTCTCACCAGACTCTCCAGTTGTCTTGCTGTTATAGGTGTACCATCACCCGATGTACTATGGTCTCTAAGTTGTAAGTAAAACTTTTGCAGGATTTCAGCAGCTGGTTTTGACATCCTAATTTGCACAAAAGTTAAAGAGAATAAATAATGAGGAAAAAAAGGCTAACGTAAATAAAATGCCGGTTCAAGGCAGATATCACATCGATGACCTGGGGAAGACATAGGTTCTTGCATAAGCAATATATTTGCGAAGAAGTGCACCAGGCAATGGAACAAAATCAGCATCTTTCTTGGGGTCAAGTCTCAGCTTTGAAACTAAGGAACCTTCTTTTACACTCGTATTTCCTTCGACATTTTGTGATGCTGCATTTACAAATCAGAAAGTGATGTTTTTTCTTAGATTCTCTTTGTAACCATATTGATTACATGTATAGACATTTTTTGTAAGGCGAATGAAAAGAAATGAAAAGTAAGAAATTAGAAACCGTTACCTATACGTGGCTTTTTCACCGCTGGTGAATTTTCTCCGTATCCAGCATGAAGCTGCAATATAAACACTAGGGTACATGACATTTGGTTTCATAAAAACTTATCTCAGGCTTATGTAACCCATATAAAGAGTGGTCAATAAGCTATCTTGTTTTTGTTATAAGCTCCAAAAGCTGAAGGAGATGCTTCAACATATTTTTATGAAGATATAGACTCACGGGAAATTTTCCAATATGAGGGGCCAGGCAGGATTACTTACCGACATTATATGCTCTGAGAGTCGCTTGTCCAGCAACTCATTAGGTTTATCAAGCAATATGAAAACCAAATCAAATCGTGAGAGCAAAGCTGCACTCATTTTCAAATTTTCATTGACTGTTTTTGCACGGCTGCAATAGGATAATGGTTTTATTAGCTATCAACAGATAATACAGATATCATCCCCTCATAAATGATACTAGAACAACAATGTAAAACAAATATTTGTCTTCTAAGTAAGCTATGTAAACAAAACTGACTCTTGAAAGTATTTAGCTAACAAGTAGAACTTGTCCATCCAAAGAAAAGATGCTTGTATATAATTGTATATGCATTAATTTATCAGCATGTTAAAATTAAGGGGAAAACACTACTATACTATTACTTATAATGACCACCAACAGGATTTGCCGCTGCTAAGACAGATGTTCGAGCAGATAAACTTGCTACAAGTCCAGCTTTTGCAACAGAAACACACTGTTGTTCCATTGCTTCCAGTAAAGCCTGCAGCAATCCTGATGTCAGCAAAAGATAGCTTAGATGGTTAGAGGGTAAATGATAAATAAAGTAGTCAGTGGAAACCTGATGTTCGGCAGACATTTTATCGAACTCATCTATACAGCACAATCCACGGTCTGCAAGTACCATAGCACCTGCAGCAAACAATAAAATTGTTTTTTCCTCTATAAATGACATGTGAATCTCATATAGACTAGTCCAACATTTGTCTGGTTCTTAGTTGGCAAAATAGATTTGGAATGAGCTAGTTTTACATTCAACATACTTCTGGGTTGATACATCAAAGAGACCAAAATAGTATATATCAACTTTCAAAAAGAGAGAAAAAGAATCAACTACCTGCCTCAAAAGCATAGTCACTTGTCATAGTGTCCTTCACTACAGCTACAGTGAGACCAGCATTGGTAGTGGCATTACCACAGACATATATGCCACGCGGGGATATAGCAGCTGCTGCTTGCAGTAATTGGCTCTTTCCCAGACCAGGATCGCCTGGTAAAATGGAGTAACAGTTAAGATTCAATGAATTGAGTTTTTCAGAATTTTGAAAGGATTACCTGGCTGTTTAGTTGTAATGTGATACAAGCTTTTTCCTACTTTATAATGTAAATCAGCAAGAAAGACTTCCTACTACAGAAGAAACAGGTGAAAATAAGCATACCAACAATGATGACATGAATGTCTCCTCTGACTGGGACCTTATTCCGATCCATAGAATGTTTCCGTACACCACCAAACAATGCCAAAGTTATTCCAGCTGTTAAGAAGGCCAAACATTCACAAAAATACAAGATCAAATAAGTAAATTGGCAAACCTGGGAAATATTTAACCATGTGACAGTCTGACACTAATCATGCTACTAGATATAAGGTTTATATTCAAGTACAATATCAAGGTTTACCTTTAACAAGCTCATGTCCATAGATAGATGGACATACGGATTGAAGTATTTGCCTGAAAACATCTGAACTATGTTCTTCTGAAAACTTCACAATGAATTCCAAATCCCTTGGAGAGAATGAGAACAAATCAACCAACTCTGTTGGTCTAACATTGCTATCAGAATCTTGCAAATCCTCAGGCATAGACTGTGATTTTGAATTTTTGATTGATACAGCTTCTATGTACAAATAGTAGAATCCTTGATTTCTGCTTTTGGATTTTCCTGAAAACAATCAAAGTTTTCTCCCAATTGTCAGTGACCCTCAAGTTTTGAAATCAGAATTTCTACATGTATGAAAGATGCATGTTTGTATATAAGTGATGGCAGCAACTAAAAGGTAGCATGCTAGCAAATGAGATGTCGGTCGTGTACTTATTTCAAATGGCAGGGAAAGGAGGGAAAAGAAAGAACATTATTAGACAAGTGAAATTCCATGATTAATAAGTTCCTAAGGGATCTCTTTATGGTACCTCCTCCAATATCCATGTAATTGTTGATAACTTGTATAATTCCAGTAACTGTTATTACGTCTCCAGGAATGCAAGTATCAACAAGATCTTCCGTCAATTCACATTCTACTGTTCGAGGCACACGACCTTCTTCATGATCTTCGGACCTCCGCAGCTCCTGTAGCCTGGATTTTGTGTAAACAAGGCAGAAGCTAAAATTTTTCAAAAAAGAATGTGTAAATTGTATGGCTGTGCACAGACTGGTTGGCAATTGGCATTAAGTTATTTACCTTATCTTCTGAAAATCTATGGCTTGAGCTGAAGATCGAATTGGTTTGAATGTTCTGCTCTTGCAGCCATGCAAAGTGCAAGCTGATGGTGGTGAAAATTTACCATCAGGAAACATACGAGGAATCTCGGTTGTGCATTTTTCACAGGAAAAATCCATTTTCATCACTAGAGGCTTGACAGTGCTTGCTTTTACCACCGTCCCACGCACAGATACAAGCTTGTCTACATAGATATGTCATCATGTAGCAATTCTCTATATGAACCATTTTTGAAATAAAAGAACAAGACAGCTATAACTAAGGTTAAAATGGAAGGGTACCAATATATGCAGCCTTTAAGTTCTTCAAAGCAATCATGGATTCGGGGTAGTTGTGCAGGCGAATATTTACCTTCATCCCTTCCTCCGAGTTGAAATCCAAATTGCTTAACAGAACCTACAGCGGTACAGCGTGAAACACATCTTTGCAGTTAAATTAAATTTAAATCTAAATCTAAAATTTAAGATCACTTCTGTTTCATCATTTGTCTATAGTAATACCTGATGAACTGCAGCACTAATGCAGGAGATGGCCATTTTAGGCTTATCTTCCAATTTTGCATAAAATTCTTCAATGTCACATAATTTTCGAAATTGTTCGAAATCAAGAGACAAAGAGAAGGCTCTAGAATGGTCATCTTTTACCTGTTCATGATAAGATGATTAAGTTTGTAGCTAATAAATTGAATATAGAGCTGCTAATTAATTAAATTCATTCCAAATTTCAACAGAATTTATAAGGTATTAAAAAATCAAATTATGCAATTAAACAATTCAATAATACGCCTTATTCAGATAATTGAGCATATATGGGGAAAAAGAAGTACTGATAACTCTCAATCATTTGACCACAAAGATGAAGTCAAACATTACAAAAAAAATTTAAAAATGAATTCATAAAATAAAATGTCGGGAAATTCGAGATGAGAACGAAATAACTGGAGAGAGAGAGCGGGAACGAGAGACCTGACGAGCGATATCTTGACCTGGAGGAACGGAGAAGAATCGAATGAGCTCGAAAATCAGCTTCTCTTCGTCCTTAGAGTAGTCGTTTTCAGTGAAATAAACCGGCACGATCGAGCCAATGCTGCTTGTATTGATTGAACCGTAAATGTCGATCGTGCTCTCTCCGTCAGCTCCGAACATCTCGACGGAGGACCAGCTGATGCTGATGTAGATTTGCCCACCGAGTGTTTGTCAAAATTTCGCTGAACTTTGATCTTCTCTATTCGCAGGTTTTTGGCGGGAGAACTGCGGGAGGCGGTCCAGGCGGACACGAAAATGAAAAGGATTTTTTTTTTTTTTTGGGCTTTGTATTGTTGTCCCAAAAGTAAATTTAATTAATAAATCTGTCCTTTTTTTCTTTTCCAGTAATAAATTATTGTACAATACTATTTTATTAGTACTTTTTTTTTTGAGAAAAATATTTTATTACTAATCCTATATTTTATTACTAATCCTCGTAAGAATTTCTTTTTCCTTTTGGTACTAATTACTAAATATTACTACTAATTATCATACGGGACTCTTTTTACAATTTTCTGGTATCAATCAGACAATCGCTGCTACTTTTATATAACAAAATAGAATTACTCTAGTGAAAAATATACAGTAGGACTATTAGAGATGGCAAAGCTTGCATTACTCATTTACTCTATTGGGAAAAAAAATTAAATAAATGCATAAAAATATGACTATAAGTGTCAGCATTAGAGCAACTATTTGCTTTGCAAAGAGGAAATTAGAAAATGATTTAATCTTTTTAAGTATGTATACATACATTATATAGTAGTATATCTTCTAATCATACAAATTAAAAATATATTTAATAGTTTACTGTGAAATTACTTTAATTACAAGCTAATGAGAAATCTCTTGAACCATATATATAATTTAATAACTAATAAGGAAAATACATCTTTCATTTTCAATCCTCCAATTTTGTGGGTAACTTCCAAAGATTAATCTTAATATATATCATTCACCATCATCTACCAAATTGCTAAACAAGAACTTCATTATACCGATTGTTTAAGAGACTCACGTTTCTCTCAATCTCATAACAGACAGGGATAGAAGAAGAGTTATGTGAAAGTGAACTCTGAAACCATTAAGAAAAGACCATCACCAAAAGTCCTTGGTAGAAAAAAGAATCAAACCCAAAAGACTTAATATCAACTTGGGAAAAGAAATTCGAGCGACGACCTTGGTTCAACCTCTATCTTAAGAAATCTTGATAAAAAGAGGGTTAAATTGAATGACGGCTGAAGCACGGGAAAAGTGAAACAAGTTGTGTTAAGGACTTAAGGTTTTGAATGGAAGTTTTCAACAGTTTCATTTGGTTATCAGATTGCATTACTCAACAAATGTCTATTTCATAACTCAGTCATTCCAAGAACAAGGAATATGCTTTAGTTGATTTGGGATTGTTTATCTTTCACCTTGTATTTGGATGGCTTGTTTTTTAGATGGCTTTGGAGCTTGTATTTTTCTTTCTCCTTGTTTTTTATCATGATCAACGTGTTGTTTCCCTTGTACTAACCAATTTTCATTATTAATAAAATTATTTGACTTGGTATTAAAGAAAAAAAGAGACTCGCGTTTTTGTTTGAAATATTAATTTTATAATACAAGAACAAATGCAAGTAATTTCATGAGATTCCATAGAAAATTATTGGCTTAACAAATAAAATGTTCTCGAATATATCATCAAATGAACAAAATCAAATGGCTCATGAACTTTCAGTTGAGATAATTAAGTCTTATAATTCTCAAATTCAAGATAATTTAGTACCTCATTGGACAAATGTTAGTTACATGAAAGAAAATAAGTGAATGAATCAAATTGACAAAATAATCCTCCAATTCTGACAGAAACATGATAAAATATACTTCGAACTTTGACAAAAAAAGAAAAAAAAAACAAAAAGACAAAAAGACAAAATGGACTAATAATGCGTGGATGTTTGTTAACAACGAAGTTCGTCACTAAGGTCGCATGACTAATTAATGTCGGTCTATAATTAAATTATTTTAAAAAATGGGAATTGGAGGATTTAATCATCCCAATAAAAAGTTAATGGATCATTTCGTTCATTTGATGATAGTTCGAGAGTTATTTTGTCCATTCAACTGAAATTTATTACTATAAATGTGAATAGACACGAATAATCTTATATCTCAAAGATAAATTTTTTTATGAAAATGCCCAACTAACTTTAAAGATTTAAATGAAAAATTAACTATATATATAACATGAATAGGTGCAAGTAATCTTAAGATCTCGAAGATTATAGTTAATCATGATCGAATGCAAATAATCTTTAAAGATCCCAAAAAAAATTGAATTATAATATGAAAACACAGAAGTGATTCCCTATTAAAGGGCAATTTTTCCCCTTATATATTCCATGTGTCATGTGATATGCATTTTGTAAAGAATGCATGCACACTAGCAACAAACTCTACTCAAACTTGTCAACGTATCCAATTCCCTATCCCTCAGGTACAACAAAAATGAGAGTTGTTCGATTTCCCAAATGCTAATATTTATATACTAACCAATTTAGGCAAATAATCTTCTTTCATTACATCTCAACAATTTTTTTTTAATTATTTTTCATTTGATGACTTGTTTATGCTGAAGATGGAAATTTTGGTGGCATTCAAGATTTTCCAAACTTTCCAAAACATGTGATGGAAAATGGTGCGTTTAGGAGCATTTGGTAAGTGCCTTCCAACCCTATATATATTGTGCAATCCTTCCCTTGATTTTTAAGAAGGAAAACAAATCAAACAAAATTTATAAAAGAGTATAAGAAAGATGGAAATAAAACACATGAATTTCGTCGAGTTCTTCTTCATTGTTGTGCTGGGAAGTCCCTTGGTGACAAAAATGTTTGGATGCAAAAAGTTTTGCATCAATGGAGTCACTCATCAAGGTCCCAAACAACGGTCGCTCTTCATGGTAGATTTTCAATAAAGCTTTATTTGATTTGAAAATCAAGTAATTAGCAACAGGTAAGTTTTTAAGTTTTGTCAATTCAATCATTAATTTTGTCTTAAAAATGTGTTTTAATAAATATAATCATACTTTTTTTGCCTTGCAGATGGCCACAAATCCTACAGTTGCAAATCGCTTAGAAGACGATTACTTGATTAGAAGAGTTTCGACTACTTTATTATTTCCAATTTATATTATATTGTGTTATAGTATATGTTTTTACTTTCATATGTGTAATGACCAGTTTTTTGGTTGAATAATATGATGCTATTCATAAAAGTAATGAGATGCCTTTTATTTTTATTGTCATTTACAATATATTTTGTTGAAATGAAAGAAGTGCTAAAAATCAATTTAATGAAAACTTTCATTTAATCTTGATGTTACTAAATTTTCCATATTCAGCACAATCATATATGTTACTTTGTAGCTCAACTATTAGATTGACGAAATTTTTATTCTCACCCTTTCTCTTATTCCATACCAAATTAAGAAAACTTAGCCATGTATGTACTAAGTATTCCTAAACCTTATTAATTAATTTTTTTTGATAAATTTTTTTTTTCATAATAATCAAGAAAGTTAAAGGTAACATTTCTCAATAGATATGCTTTCGAACATCTAAAAATTGTGTTCCTACCATAACCTTTACAATCTCAATCAACAATTGTTAATTGTACATCCAAATATTTAAATTTTGTAATCACTTGTTTGATTTGGCTGATCACTTGTTATCGATGAATGATATGATTTGTTGATTAGCGATGACGTTGAGGCTTAGCCAGTCGCCACTCAATTGACACATAAATCCCTAAAAAGAAAATTTTATACTAAGCACTTTTGATGTGCGCCACGTGTCCACAAGTTCATCATACTTTTCAAAGGGTCTCGTGGTGAAACAACAAAATTTCCGGTACAACACCAGACACGACTAGAGAGCTCCCTTCCCCTTCCCTCTCCCCAAAACCCGCCCCCTCCAAAATATCTCTCTGAATTTTACTCTTTGGACCAGGGCAACTCCGTTTCTACACAGCGCTGAATCGCAAGTAAACGAAGGTACGCAGCCTTTTTTTGTTTTCTTTATCTTTTTTCAGTTTTATTTGTAAAATTCTCTGCAAATTGCCTTTTCAAATTTGTTATATATTCGTTGAGCGTTAATTGATTTCTAGGGTTTTTCTTTAGTGATTTAGAGTTTATTTTTTGTTTTTAGGGTTCTTTCATGTCGGAAAAAGTAACTAAAGGTATCGACTTGAACTGCGATGCTGTTCCAGTTGACCGAGAAAACGAGGGAAATGATGTGAATGCTAGGGCAGGCTTTTCTTCGACTGAAAGGGCAAAGGAAGGAATAGTTGATGGTGTTAGGGACTTTAGAGAGGGTAACGAGATAGCTGGTGGAATTGACAAGTTAGGGAAAGAAGGCAGGATGGACAGTGGTAAAAGTCAAGGGATTGGTTTGGAAGCTGATGGTGGATCTTTAGGTGAAGATGATGTTCATAAAGTTGGCGCCTTTTTGAGCTTGGGTGGGACTTCTTCCATGGATGTTGATGGAGGATCAAGAGGATGTGGAGATGGAGAAGGTGTTTCCATGGAAGACAAGAAACCAGTGGGGACTGAACAAATGGCTGTGAGGTCTTCTGGTGGGGTAGCTGAGGACCTTAATGTTAGCATGTGTCTTAACAAGGATGCGTCAGTAGATGGCACTTTGGTTAGTGTTCGATCCGGTTTGATTGCTGATAATACCATCCAGTCGGATGCTTCTCGTGATTTAGGTTCTGAAAGGTCTTTACCTAGTGGGGACCAGAAGGTGAGTTCAAAGGATTTATCTGCTGGATCAGAGGATATGGAAATTGATACACCAGAGGATGGGATTCTTAAGAAAAATGGGTCTAATAAGTTAAATGATGAAGTAGACTTGACTCCATGTACAAGCACAGAGGAGAATGTATCAGGTGATGCTGAAACAAAAATAGAAGATTCTGAATTTTGTGTCTCTGATTTAGTTTGGGGTAAAGTAAGGACTCACCCGTGGTGGCCAGGACAGATATTTGACCGTTCAGATGCTACATCGAAGGCAAAGAAGTATTTTAAAAAAGGCTGTTATTTCATTGCTTATTTTGGGGATCAGACATTTGCTTGTAATGAAGTATCACGGATCAAGCCATTTAGGCCCCATTTCTCACATATGGAAAAGCAAAACAATATGGAAGAGTTTCACTATGCTATTGATTGTGCTTTGGATGAGGTTTCTAGACGGATAGAGTTTGGTCTGGCCTGTTCCTGCATTTCCAAGGAAGCATATGCCCAGGTTAAAACTCAGATAATTGTTAATGCTGGGATCCGGGAAGAATCTAGTAGAAAAGATGGTGGGGACAGGTTTTCAAGTGCTGCTTCTTTTAAACCTTTTGAACTTGTTGAAAGGGTTAAAGCTTTGGCCCAATCACCTTCTTATGGCGAGGTTGATAGACTGCAAGTAGTAACTTCACAGGCACAATTGTTGGCATTCCATCGCTGGAAAGGTTACTCTCATCTACCTGAATTTCAAAATCTTTGTGGACTGTTGGAGACTGATGCAGAGATACCTCTCTTAGAAGAAGTGAAGAAATGTGGTGAACTGATTGGAAATGATGTCCCTAGTGTTGATGCCGCCAAAGACAAACAGGTTTTCTCAGAAAGAGAAAAGCCTGAGAATCAAGATGGGAATCCTCATAAACAAATGAATACCCCAGGAGATGCCAATGTTTCCAGCAAAAGGGAGAAAAGCTTGTCAGAGTCAAAGAGTCAAGATGGCTCTTTTTGTAAAAGGAAGAAAATCTCGGGGGATGCTGAAGTTCCCATCAAAAAAGAGGAAAGCTTGTCGGAGCTGATAGCTGAGAGGCGCCTGAATATGCAAAATATTAAAAGGAAATTGAATATCAAAGTTGGTGACAAGTTAATTTCTTCATCCCCTGCTAAAAAATTAAAGGAGGATGACTCTGTGCAGAATGACTCTTCATCCCCTGCTAAAAAATTAAAGGCGGATGACTCTGTGCAGAAGGACTCAGCAGTGAAAGAGAACAAATGTAATCCGTCAACAGGGTCTGCTGATAAGTCTCAGCAACCTAAGCAAACTTTTAGAGTTGGAGCTAGCATACTGAGGGTTGCAAGTCAATTGAATGGTTCAGGTTCAACAGTTTCAAGTCCAGTACTTAAGAATGGTGATGGAACGTCTCAGAAGTCTGCAGTTAATAGTAAAAGTAAAGGAAAATCTTCCTCTGGTAAACCCCCAGGCAAAAAGGTTTCTCAAACGAATATCTCTTCCCCTGATGTGATGCTCTCTCAGCTTTGCTTGGCTGCTGCTGATCCCTTGAAAGGCTATAGTTCCATGGCCTCTATAGTTATTTTCTTTACAAATTTGAGGAATTCAATTGCTACTGATCTTAACATCAATGAAATTTGTGAACAATCTTTGGAACAAGGAATTGATGATAAGACAGGGGTGAAATCAACTGGGTCAAATATCAATGGGAAGTCTGAGTTGACCTCAATCAAAGACTCTTGTTATTCTGATGGGAAAATCAATTGCCTTCCTGAAGAGCAGTTAGTAGTTGACGAGCACAATCAAACCACAGAAGTTTCTCCAAAAACTCCTAGTCAAAAGGGTTCTCCTGTTGTTGAATTGAAACCGTCTGTTGAAGCATGCCCTGATATGGATTCTGAGAAGAATTGTACAGTCACGGATGAAAATCCTGTTACAGAAGCAGAGAAGCTGATAGCATATTCAGACAATACAAAGGATGCATCTCCAACTGCTCTGATTCTGAAGTTTTCAGACTTAAATTCAGTTCCTTCGGTAGAAGAGCTGAATAAGATATTCAGTACTTATGGACCTTTGATTGCGCCAGGGGCGGAAGTGTTGAAAAAGAGCAACCAGGCCAAAGTGGTTTTTAAAAGAGGTGAAGATGCAGAAACAGCTTTCAGCAGTTCTGGAAAATACAGCCTTTTTGGACCCTCACTTGTTAGTTACAAACTCAAGCGTCTGGCTTCTACCCAAACTAAAGCTTCTGTAGGTTCAACAAAGCGGTTCAGAACAAATGAAGGATGAGATGAAATGCTACTTGATGCTTTTAGATTATTAGTCAATTTGATGTCCATATAGAGGTTAATCTTTCACAGCTGAAGGTTAGAACTTCCAAATGCTTATCTTCATGAGGTTATATACAGTGATCTTTCTAGGTTGTGTTGGTTGAGAACAGTAGGAACAAACAGTTGACATAGCTATTAGTGTTGCCAATATTTAGCAAGCAGGTTTGTTTATATGACTGACCATGTTGCACATTTTGATTTTGCTGTAGTGAGAACTTCCTTTACATTCAGTTAATTTAAGTCAGTTCACGACCACCTTTTTGCAATGTTGTCTCTCTCAGAATTTCTATCCCTTTAAACATGTCCATTGCATTTTTTCCCCAATTTTCAAATCTTGAACTTAAAACTGCAACAGCTTTAGATAGAACAGATCTTGGCTCTTTGATTCCCATCATAATCATATGCTCTTCTGAACATTTGGGCTCCAAGGCAATGCTTACTTTGAAACCAGATTGGCTTGTGGCAATCATGAGAGTTTTAATAGGCAGCGCCTTCTCATCATCATCATTTAGTTTTGCTGCTCATCTATCAGGAAACATACTAGGGCTTCAACAGGGTTTTTTTCGCAGTTCTCTGGCCCAAAAGAATGGCTAGAATCTCAAATTGGGGTCTTCTCAATCAAGGGCCTAACCTTTAAAAAATGTCATTAAGAGTCTCACTTTTCTGATTTAGGTCAAAGAAGGGTCTCACAATTTTGGATCAATTAAGGGTCATAAGATTACCTTACTTAAATGACTTTTTACGAAGGTCAGATCCTTAATCGAGAATTTATCGAAAACTTGGGCCTCAAATTGGAATTTCAGTCCAAAAGAATTGGGTAGGGAACCTATTTAGATTTAGTATTTAAATCAATCTAAGCATACTAAAAATAACAAAAAAAAATCACTTCAGTAGGTTCAGTTTCGAATATCATTTTTAAATTTATACTGCATTTGTTTAATTAA
This sequence comes from Corchorus capsularis, assembly GCA_001974805.1. Taxonomy (NCBI): domain Eukaryota; kingdom Viridiplantae; phylum Streptophyta; class Magnoliopsida; order Malvales; family Malvaceae; genus Corchorus; species Corchorus capsularis. Next base: position 21,645 of record AWWV01011412.1, read on the forward strand.
TAAACACAAGTTCTTTATTAGGTTAATCGTGTATGAATTAATTTAGTTAGTAACCTCAAAGTAGAGCATATATACCACAAAATTTGATCTTTATGAACAAACAATGATCTGAACCGTCCAATTCCTTGACAGCAGTGTCAAGATCTTGACAACCGTTGGATGAGGCGTGCAAAAATGATTAACTCTCTTCCCTAACTAATTGTACTTACTAAAAAATTTCCAATAATAAAAGGGTATAAAAACAAAATGGAAACAATCCAACGTCCAAACAACTAACAAGTAACCGGTGGGTCCCCCAACGTCTCTGAAAAAGTATTCGTAATCTACGTCTCGGTGAAAGTGCTATATATACATCAAACGCTCCCTAACTTTTCTTTTTCTTCGCGTTATTGTTTATTTACTTTATTTTATTTAATTAAATTTTGAACCGCCTCTTCTCCCAAATTCAAAAATTTTCACTTCCTCTTTTTTATTTTTCTCACTCATCATCTCGCCTTCAATTATCGATCTCTCACTTTTTAAGTTAAACTTATCTACACATTTGATTTGCCTCGTCTTCGGTTCTCGATCTGGTGTTAATCTACGGTGCGCAAATGGCTGATTCTGCTGAGAGGCAAAGCGATTTCGATATCAAAGGGCTAAGCCTCATCGATGTTTCGTCCGAAGACGATTGCCTCATCGATTCGCCTCTCTGCGATTCTATAAACCCGAAATCCTCAGGTTTTCCTTTTGCATTTCATCATTTCCTCTTTATTTTGCTCGGGATATGTTTTTCTAATAATTGAATTTATTTGATTTAGATTCCTTTTATCTGAAGCTGTTTGAGATTAGGATTTATGTTTCATCAGAATATTGCTTGTTTTGTTCTACCTTTAATCGTATTATAAGATGATGCTGAAATGTTTATTGATCGATTTGTTAATTAGATTAATCAGTTCTTAACAATAATTATTAGCTCTTAAATTGAATCATTGATGTCAAGCTAAATTTTCATGTTCTAGCTATTTGTTATACTAATAGGTTATCCTAAACCTTTTAAATGGATTGCGATGGTTTCCTTTTGGTATTTTTACATCAATTTCACTTGCATTTTAGAATCTAGGATTGCTTTTCACAAATGCAAGATGGTAATTCCTCGTTTGATTTTGAGTTTAAATTTTTCCTCTTTTTCTTTTCGTGACTAGAATTTTATTTTTGGGTTGTGCAGAGAAGGGAAGTGGAATCAAAACTGTTAGGTTTTCAATGGATCCCGACAATGTAGAAATCTCATTGGGCTCCCTTGGAGAAGCTGCAAATTCAGAGGAACCACCACAATCTCTGGAGCAAGACAAGACAAGAAAGAATGGAAAATATAATTTACGCAAAAGTTTAGCTTGGGATAGTGCTTTCTTTACCAGTGCAGGTAGAAAAACATTATTTTTAATGACACTTATGAGTTGTGATTCTAAATCTCCTGTCTTGATATGATTTATATTCTGTTTTTAGGTGTTCTTGATGCGGAGGAGTTGTCCAGCATGATGAAAGGCAATGAGAAAGGTGAAATACATACATTGCCTGGGATTCAGGAGGATGTAAACAAATCTTATGATTCATTAACAACTTTGGATAGTGAAACTTTGACATTGGAAAGTCTTGAGGCTGACCTATTCGAAGATATAAGAGCTTCAATCCAGAAATCTAACAAAGCATCCAACATTACAAATGCAAGTGGCAAAAAGGAATTGAAAACAGCAGATACTCAAATTCTATCATGTAAGTACATTGCTTTGTGCTGGTACGCCTAAAAATCTTGCTTTGATGCCATTAATAGAACTTTATTTTCTTCAAATGTGATTATTAGGTCACCAAAACACTTTTATTCCAGTTAACCTTAGATGTATGCTACTTTTCAAATGAACATCACCAGAAATGAGCACCAATTCTTTCATACTACTTTTCATTCTTGATCCAGATCATATTTCTTTTAAATTTGGTTACCTAATCACATAAAATGCCAATGCTAGAGTCCTTAATTCTTTTGCTGAGGCTTTTTTCTGTCTTTTTTTTTTAAAATAGTATTAGATGACCTTATACCCATGTAGGACTTAATAAACATGCTATGGTAAAAGTATTTTCAAACTGACAGTGCCCTATTTTGTTTTCTGTTTCCAGCTTCGAAGAAGGTGGAATTGGCTACTCAAGATAAGGTACGTTCAAGAAATATGTACCACTCTAAATTTTCATTACTTGGTATTGGTTGTATTTATGCAATAGCATTTTTTTTTTTTAAATTTCAGTTTAAGCAGAAAGCTGCTCCAAAAAAGCCAAACATTGGTGTGAAAGATTCTGGGAAAACACTGAAGCAGGTTTCTGTCCGTCCTCAGATTTCACAGGCATGTATTCTAATTATCATGTGAATGACTAGCTGAAAGTTGTATCCCCTTTTCTCATTTAGAGAGAGATAACATTACAACTGGCTAGGATGTTGTAATTGAGTTTTAAACTTCCAAAATCAACTTGTTAGGTTGAATTGGCTTCTGTGACAGTTATACATGCTCATACAAGAAATATACTCTAAGCCTGTTAAGTTCAATTAATGTAACTGCTGCATATGCAACCATACAACTGCTATTTACCCCCTTGCAAACTCTGATATTTGTTTTTGATTTTACCTACACTAGACTGTACAGTCTGTTGCTAAAAGCGGAGAATCGACTTCATCTCTTCATAAGCCACCAAAGGTACTAAGCAGGTTTGGTACCATCTCGACAACACCAACCAAAAGGGCATCCTTAGGTTCTAAGAATGCCAAAATGGAAAAAGATACAAAAATGACAGGTAATTGGTACAACTTGGTTAAATCATCTTCATCAAAATTGAAGAAGTTATCTTGCTCATGTTTTCAGTTTAATTCATTTTCTCATTCAATTTGATTGTTGTAGGTAAACGGACTACCTTATCACAGGGTCCTGCTTTGGGTGGTTTAAGAAATATATTGCCTAGGCCTACACTACCTTCCAGATCTTCTTCCTCCTCACCAGCCTCAACCAAAACAGAGCTGAATGCTTCTTGTTCCTCACTTGAAAGTTGTGCCAGTGCTTCGTCTGGCAGAAGTATTAAATCTTCCTTGAATTTGATTAAACAAAAGAATGAATCCATAAGAGGTAATCCTTCTTCCTCTGGTCGCACTCTCACCAACCTATCCAAAATTGCGCCAAAAGTTAAAAGTCAAGCAGGAAGTTCAAAGCTCTCAACTTTTCTGAAGTCTTCTACCAAACTCCCTTCCAATGTATCTCCTTCTAGCTCTATCAGTGAATGGTCCTCAGCGTCATCATCCACCTCTACTGTTAACCAAAGGTCTAATATTGAAAGAGCTAGCCTTGGCACTGGCTCTCACAAAAGACTCAGTACAAATAGTTCAGCCCATGGAGTTTTAGATTCTCATGAACATCCTAGTGGTCAGTGCTCAATGGGAGGTGGTGATGAGGTTACTGGCTCAGTTGATGAAAGTGTAAACGTTGTTTCAGCTGGAACGAGTGGGCTTCTTCATCCACCTTCGATGAAACCCTCTGGCCTTCGAATGCCATCACCAAAAATTGGCTTCTTTGATGGGGTTAGTTCTTATTCTTAAATTTTGGCTTTTGCCCAAATTGTTTTCAAAAATAAGCTGACAGATAATGCTGATACTTGTCTATTCTATTATGAAACTAATTGATCAAAACCACTTCCTTTACTATTTTAGCCTTAATTTGCTTTGTTAGGCAAGTTGAATAACGTGAGAGAGTTTGTTTTAAATGCAGGTAAGATCATCAGGTCGCACTCCAAATGGAAGTATGCTATCTCATCCTGGTGTACCTAGTGGCTTGCCTAAAATTGGAGCAAAAGGCAATAGTTCAAGTGGAAGCTCAAACAAGGCAAAAATTGGAAAGATTCAACCTGCTAGAACTCTTACTGCAATCGACAGCCCCAAGGTTGATGTTAAACAAACTTCATCTGCTGTAAGATCTAGATCTTCCTCAAATGTTCAAAAGTCTCCGAATTCTGCAACCAAGGTGTCAAGTGCTTCAAGAAGCTCCAAAAGCAGCCCTGGCATATCTCCAAAACTTCAGAACAAATCCTCTCCTAAAACTGTGAGCCCTGTTCTTACAAAGCAAGTAGTGGCCATGGGGGCCAAGGATGGTGCTCGTATGAAGGATACAAAGATCGTTCCTATTGATGGAGTATCTGAAACTACTGAGGATACAACTTCCGAATTTGAAGTTAAAAGCATCATCCCATCTAAAGAAGCTAATGATGCGGTTTTCCCTTACAACAACAACAACAAGAAGGAAGAAGCAAATAATGAAGATCAAATTGCCGGTTTAGTCAAAAACAATGGCGCTGTGGAAGTTCATACAAATTCGGACACCCTGAAAGAATCCATTCTTGATTCTCATGATCTTGTTCACAACCACAAGGAGTCGTCTGAGAATGAAAACAGTTTGTCTAAGGCCACTTACACCTCACCTTCCCCAGTGACCTCTGAAATTTTGGCTGGTTCAAGGAGACCATTCTCAGACAAGAATTCATTTTACGATGTGAATACACCAGTCGAGGTTTTACCGATTTCAGAGAGCATCTTACCAGAGAATAGCTAAGAGATAAGTTTAACAGTTTAGTGACAGATTCTTAAGTTATCTTGATATTTCATCTCTCAATTGTTCTTATTGGGAAGTTTTAGATACATCCTTGTAGATTCTGTAATACTCTCTGGTAGTTCAGCAGAATTCTGTACTCATTTCCAGTAATGAAGGTTCTGGATTCGGTTTCCACAAAGTTCGAATCTGGTATTGTGATTTCATGTTGGCAGTGTCTTTCTCATAGAATTTTAGTTCTGAACTTGAGTCCTTCGATTCATTGTGGCTGATTAAAAGAGCGAACATTGAAGGAAAAGTTTTGGTCTCATTATCATTTTTTTTTATAACGAAAAATATGATAACTATACCACATTATGAAATTATTCTTCAAATGATCGTGATGGTCAAGGCCAATTTCAACAACCATAGATTGTGATGATTAGCCTTAGTTGTTTTGGCCAATTTTGACCACCATCAATCGTGATGGTTAGTCTTTGAATTTGACCAACTTTGGCCACTCTCGACCGTGATGGATAGCCTTTGTCTTTTTGAATAATTTTGACCACCATCGGACGTGATCGTTAGTCTCGGAATTTTGGCCACCATCAATCGTGATGGTTCGTCTTGAAATTATTGTAAATTTTTATCATCATGGATCGTGGTGATTGACCTTGGTTAGTTTAGCCAGTTTTGATCACCATTGGTCGTGATAATTATACCCTTGAAATTTTAGACACCTTGGGTCGCGATGGTTAGCCTTGGCTCTTTCGGCAGATTTTAGCCATCATCAATCATAATTCATGATGGTTAACCTTAGCTATTTTGGCAAATTTTGGCCATAATCAATTAGCTTTTGAATTTCGGTTAATTTTGGGCACCTTGAGTCATGATGATTAGTCTTTGACCATTTTGGTATATTTTGGCCACCATCGGTCATGATGATTAGCCTTTGAATTTTGATCTCATTAGGTCGTGATTGTTAGCCTTTTGAATTTTGGCCTATAAATTTTTGCAACCATTGGTCATGATGGTTACACTCGGACATTTTAACCATATCGACAATCTTGATAATTAGTATTAGCCAATTTCGGTCACCATCGTTGTGATGATTAGCGTTAGCCATTTATGTCACCATCGAACGTAATGGTTAGCCTTAAAATTCTGGCTCATTTTGAACAACTTTAATTGTCATGTGTTCTTATGTATTGCTAATGAAAATCGACACAACTCTTGCCTCTTCTTGAAGACAACAGGGTTGGGAAGGAAGTTATGAGGCGCTAATTTTAGTTTTATCGTTGTTGTAGAAAAAGAAAAAAAATTACGAGTGAAAATATCTTGTAACATTTTTTTAGTTCATAAAATTCTTTGATCAAGTTGGATTTATACGCAAAATTATACTCATTACTCATTAGTAAGCTGAAAAGGAGTCCCAATGCAGCATTTCCACTAAATAAAAAGTGTAAGAGGCCCTTAGCCCAAACGAGGCCCAAACCCTTTCTTCATCGGATGAAAGAAGACGTGGGAAGTGAGATTACAATTCTCAGAAGCCCAATATCTCTCTTGATCTATTCCCCAATTCTCTCTGGATCTCCTTCAACAAGCATACAAACAATTATTAACAATTAACAACTGTAAAATCCAAAAAAAAAAAAAAAAAAAAAACTCCCCAGCTCAAATTCCCGCTCATTTCTCCTGCTTCATCAAAAGGCATATCGATATATCATATATCAATCAATATTGGTGGAGAAGACCAGAAAATCGAAACCCTAGGTTTTTCAATGGAAGTTGATGAAAAGAGGAGCGATTTCGAGGAAGAAGAAGAATACCCCGACGAGGACGATCAACTTTCCGAGCTCTTGAGAGATCGCTTCCGACTCTCTGCTATTTCCATCGCCGAAGCTGAAGGTACATTTTACCCCCAAATTTTCTCTCCCTCTGAGAAATTTCTGGAAAAAGAAAACGCAATCTTATTAGAATCTTTCGATTCATAAATGAAAATGATCAATTGTGACTAAACTAAATCCAAAACTTCAACTGATTCGAGCAGCGAAGAGAAACGCTACGGATTTCTGAACCAATAGTGGCTCGTATTACCGATTTGGCCTTCAAACACAACGGTACGTATTGAAGTTTTTCTGGCCTTTTGTTCTTCTTTGCTGTAATTTCTACGTTGTTCTCGAGTCCCAAACTTCTTGAAATTCAATTTCCTTGATCCACCGCTGAGTTTCTTCTACCATAATGCAATCATCAGATTAGATTATTAATGCAGTGTATTTTTATCAGATGGTGTAGTTGAAAGAATTGATGATTGAGACTTTTACTTTTAGTCTGCAGTTGAGTCAATTTTGCAATTATATGAACTATAAACAATTTAGAGGTATTTCGGCAATTGCAAAGACCTTTGCTACAGCTTTGTTGGTTGCCATGAAAGGGGGAAATATCACCTTAATTCTGGAATGTAGTATGATTACATCCAAATCTTGGAATGTGAATTTGTAGGAAGCATTCTCATTGTACCTAGTTGAGAATATAACTACAACCTATTTACCATTTTGCATTGCTGAAAGGAAAATTTTGCATTTGTTAGTATTATTGTTTGATATTGTTAAAAAGAGTTTGCTTTAAGTAATGGAATGTAATGCCAATTGTATTCTTTATCCTCCGATTTGTCCCACAGTTTGTGTCTAGGTTCAGTTTGCTGGAGACTCTCACTTTTGTGAATGAAATAAATAAATGCAGCATTTCCACCAGATAAAAAGTGGCTTATTTTCCTGTAAGGGCTCTACCTTACCAAGCAATCAAATCAAGTCGGCTTAAGCAACTTGTTTTGAGTAATTATGAAATAACTGTGTAATAATCATCAATGTTTTGGGAGAGATTTCCTGGTGTCATTTGTTGTTAACTAGATCTCGACACACTCACCTTTGTGAGTGTAAATAGTTCAAAAATTGAAAAATGAATAAAATAATGGAAAGCAATTGAATTTAGGGTAGAATGTTAGTGAAAGAGAGAAAAAGAAAGAATTTTAGTAGAAATTTAACTGTCTTTTTCGTTTCATCTTCCAAAGTATATTCATTATTCTATTACCACTTATATAATTCCGCTTCTAATCTTATTCCTGTCAATATCTTTGAATTTGTCTATATCTTGATATGGCTGTTGTGTGTGGATTATAGAATAAGGCAATAAGCTAAATATTTTACTCTCTACTCATTGTCTTTGCTGGCATTAGAATACATATAAAGAAGCTTAGAGGGTAAATAAGAAATTGAACAGTGTGCATATTGCAAATATTCCATGATTGTGTATTTGTGTTTGGGTTGGTCATTTTCAGTTGTGAAAAATGTAAATGCAATGTTTGAAGGGAAAGATTACATTAAATGTTTCCCATTTGCAGAATGTGCCAAATATTCTTATTTGCATTTGGAAGCTGTTTAAATAATTACTATGTTTTCTATGTGATTCCTCTTTTCTTCCTTGTCATGATACTTGCATGTTTTGTGATATGGCTACCAGGTTTGTTGGTGACATGTTTTGAGTAGTATTGGGTGATTTCTTTTCTCATATTTGTAATTGGTTGGTTGATGTGATTGTCCTTGAAATGGGCAGTTTATTTTCTAAGTGCTTTCTTTTGAAAGTTTTCACTTCTGATTTGTTAAGCTTTTAAACCACTGAGTTACTGATGGATTCTAATTCTTCATGTACAGCAGATGGTTCATGACGGGAGGTCCCATGCCGGTATTAGGACAGCCGCATTTACTCGTCACTTGGGTGGCAGGTGGGGGAATGGGCGGTAAGGAACTGTGTTTTTCTTTCGAAGGAGCAAATTTGGTTGGGGGTTTGCTCGTACTCAGGCAGATTGAACATGGGGGGTGGGATTAGTTCGGGGTGTGGTTCTCGGCCGAGTGTTGAGCCTAGCGGGCGAGGGTGATAGTGGCAGGTAGGCATGCAGTGGTGATACACTGGTGTCAGGTATTTCTCTTTCCAGACTTCATTTCTTTTGCTAGATGTTCCTTTCTTTTCCGAATGGTTTAAGTTATTTTGTCGCGGTCTCTCGTTTTTATGTTCTACTTCCAGTTTTCTTATGCCATATGTTTGGTAGCCTGGTAGGTATTTCGCGGGGGTCCTCGCCATCTGTTGAAACGTTTGTTTAGTTCGAAAGTGGCAGTCGTGGTAGGTATGTTGACATTTGTGTAGTTAGTTGATGTGATTGTATATAAAATGGGCTCTATTTTCCCCCTTATAGTGCTTTCCTTTGAAATTTGCACTTCTTATTTGTGAAGATTTTAAGCCACTGAGTTGCTAATGAAATAGAACAACATTGAAGGTTTTAAGCTTTTAACACTTTTTTAAGCACATTGAAGGGTTTTCTTCTGTTGATGGCATAAAGCAAAACAGAATTTATTGTTGAAGCTTTCTACTTGTTTATGTGGTGTTCTTGTTCCTGGTGAACATTTTTTTATCAATATTTTAACTTCACAGCCTTGTCGCAGTGGTCGAAATTTGTCAGTCTGGAATCTCCCTGCTTCTGAATGCATTTCAAGTATTTATACGCATGCATCTATACAGGATGTAGTTTTTTATGACAACCAAAGTAAGTTGGATTTGGTTTTCTCAAGCAGAACAACTTTCTAACTTCCCATCAATAAGGCTTACTTAATATTGTCCGTTGAATAATGTATCATTTTCAAATAAATCCGGTTACCTTGAACCCTTTGATCTCCTTTCCACCTAATATATGGCATATTGCCATTTCAGATATTAGCTGTTGGTGCAGACCCTCTACTCCGACGTTTTGATATGAATGGAGCAATGCTTTCACAGATAGTGTGCTCCTCAATCAGCATTTTCAGTCTCATTGCACCCATCTAGTGTATGTTTCCTATAACACTCAGCGGTTCTTGCTCTTTGTTTCTTCTTTTTCTTTATATTCAACTATTTTCTTGTATGTATTAATGGTTCCCATGTTTGACTAAAACTTTCTTGTCAGGTTACTGCAATCGGTGGTTATGGGGGTCTCGTAGATGTCATATCACAGTTTGGAAGTCATTTGTGCACATTCGAGTCACCGAGATCTTCCACAATCTGGGGTTGGCAATGTTTCTATATAAGTGAGAACTGACAAACCTGCTACACATTATAGACCACCTGGTATGCCAAAGTTGCATTTTGGTTACTGAACAAGGAGGAAGCCCATAGTGATCAACATGTAACATAACTCTTAAGGCGCGACTGATCATAGCCAAAATCCCAAAGAAGGTATTGTGGAACATCATGACAAACCTGCCACACATTATAGACCACCCGATATGGCCATATGCAATACTTTAAAATGTAATCAATAAGTAATCACTTTTGGCAGGGAGGCTGGCGCTTCATTTGCTCTCTTGTGAGAAATGTTTTTCAGCATCAAAGGTATAGCATCTATGTCAATCTCTTTGGTTTAATTAGCTTAGGATCTATTTTGTGTTGGTATAGATTAAATATTGGAAAATATTTCTTGTTATGACTGAAGATTTATGAAATGTTTTTGGATTCTTAGTGGATGGTTTGGAAGGTGTTGTGTTTATTTAAGTTATTTGAATTTTATAACTACAATCAATAGAGGGAAAATATTTATTCAACTTCTATAGCCTTTTACCTTATTATAAAACTTTAGATTTTCCTTCATATACTGCTATCTTGCCATTATTGTTAGCCTTATGATTAAACTGTTCCTACATACTCAATATTGACTTTCTTGTAATCTTTCTTTTATTCTTCGAGTGATTCCTCCACTGTATGTGAGCTATACGTGAATTTCAATTAATGCTTTATTTTGAAGTTTCATTCGGAATTTAGCTCTCTGATTGCTAACTCTAGTCATTGTTTTGCATAATATCAGGTAGAAACCATGATATGGATACTGATGGAGGTCCAAAACTTGGGCAAGCGCTTGGAATGGGCAAATAGAATGATTCAACTATCGTGAGTCAAATCTTCTTTGCCTTGGATGGTCTCCATTCAACAGGAATTGTGCATAGGGATATTAAGCCACAAAATATCATTTTCTCTTAAGGTAATTTAATCAAGCTTTTACTTATTATAGTGCACAAAGATATGCTGATTTTCAAGCATTCCTAGATTGATTGTTTGCCACTCCAAAACATGAGCAGGGTCTCGTACATTTAAGATCATTGATCTTGGAGCTGCAGTAGATTTGAGAGTGAACATCAACTATATTCGGAAGTAATTTCTTTTGGATCCAAGGTAATTTCTTATATAGAAGCAACACATATATTTTAATTACAGACTGATGTTTAACTGATGACCAGTATAAATATATGTCTGTTAAGTATGTCTTTAACCTATGAATAGGCTTGAAATATGTCATTTGTTAGTGCAATAAGAAGTAAAAGTGTTTGGTTCCACCTTTAAAGCAAATTCTAATGCTCCAAATTATTCCCGTATTTAATATTTGCATAGAACGTCCACCGACACTGAAAATTGCTTCTCTCAGAAACACTTACTCGGAATATATTCTCTCGAAGCAAAAATTAACTGCAGAGTAGGTTTAATAAGGGTAATGGGGTAAAGGGGCAGTCAAAGATTATGTTGGAATGAGTGAAGCGAGAGAAATTACTGTTTGGAGTATTAGCACTTGAATTTTATTTAATGCTTTAATATAAAGTTTCATTCAGGATTTTGCCATGCTTTAGCACCGTTGATTGGATGATAATTTTTTATTGTGAAGGCACTGTTTTGAGGCCTCAGGGCTCAGACCCTGTATGCTTACCTGTGAAAAATGAAAAGCCAAAGCAATTGATGCTTAGTGTAAGACCCCATGTGTATGCTTTCCTTTGAAAAGCCAAAGCAATTGACGCTTTGTGAAAGACCCCATGCCCTTTACTTTTAAGCCACATGTAATATGTAATAAAAATGCCTTTCATTACTTTTCATTTCCTATTTCTTTAACCTTTTTCTCCTTTTCCTTTGTTTTAATATGTTTCTCGTTGTTTCTGTTTGGGTACTGATAAAATGAAAAAGAATTTAAATTTAAGAATACATTTTTCTCAATAAAGAGCAATTCTTTGCGAACCTGAGTCGTCTGAGAGAAAAACAGAAATATGAAATTTGAGAGGTGATTGAATATGTAGTAATCGCAAGCACGAAATCTTTTCTATATTTTCTATTTGTGTGTGTGGTTTGTTTGTGTTTTATTTTTCTTTTTATGGTGAATGCATGATTCTTTGTGCTTTTATCAAAGATTAGGGCTCTTTTGGCATGCATCTAATATAAAACTTTGTTATGCCAATGACTGCAGCTTATTGGGATGTTGACAAAGGGGAAATCATTTTGTTGATTCATCAACTGTAGTTGCTACTGTGATGGTATACTTGAATAACATGTGGTTCTCTGGTTTTATGAATCAAGCCATTTCATGTTATATCATTTGCATTCCAGAGATTAGTGATTCCATTTTAGGGAATGCAGATCGGAAATCAAAGAGGTGAGTTTAGGGATTTTGATTATCTGTATAGTTTGCGAACACTTCTATATCTGGTCAGATTTTGAAAATTTAGGGATTATGTTATCTATATGTTCTAAATTGCTTAAATTGATTTTAACAGGTTTCTTCAGAGGCTTCTGCTGCTGAAAATAGTGGATGACAGTTGGAAACCCCTAGGATGAGGAAAGTTGGTTGAGTTTATTTGGCTAAGAGGGAAAAAGGTTCGTTTCTTTCACATTTTTTCGCATTACTGTCTGTTTATTTGCTAGGAAAATTGAGAAAATTTGATGAAAAGAGTTTGCTTTTTGATCTGTTGACAATTGCTAACATTGACATGTTCTTAGAAGTGCCATTTTTATTTCTTCAAAAAAAAAAAAGCATCATTATTATTATATGAAATAATCGATAATTATTATTTTAAGCAAGCTGATCCAGTAGTAGTTTTGAAACAGAGCAATCAAAGGTGCTTTTTCAAAGCCAATTTCAGCAGTCTTCAAGTTGAGCATCAACTAACAAAGTCACCTGTACCTGTGAGTTTATTTTTCTTTTGCCATTTGCCAATTTATTCTTGACTTGTGATTGTAAAATTTTCAGGCTTATGAGATTAATTGATCTGAGATTATCAAAAGAGCTAACACTATTACAAAGAGAAATCATAGAGAAACTTTGTGATTACTGCAAAGAGAAAGTTTCTTCTCTGCTTCACTAATCATCCTTCCCTAGTTAGTAGTTATAATATGCTTTTGATATACTTTGTTATATATCCTGTTCCATACACCTTAGTTCTATGAGGCCTTACGCATGACTATGAAATATTCTTGATTATGATCCTTCTCTTTTCTAGTTGTTTCCCTATTGGAGGTGAGCTTCAGAGCTAGGATTCCACTTGTCTCAGCGTATCCATCTGGCAGCAAGGATTTCCTCCCCATCTCGACATATCCCTGTGGGTATTGGTGGGACATGGTACTTCAAATGGGGTTACATGGAGGGAAAGTTCAATGTGGAAACTGGAAAGATTGCTTGCGCTGGTCTCTTTTGAACGGTAAGCTTTGACTTTAAACACGTTTACTTTTGTTCGTCTGTTTGTATTTAATTTGGTGATGCTTCATCATTTAGTTTTCTAATGTGCTTATATTAATTAATGTTTGTGACGGAACATCTCTATTTCTCAGTAGATTTTCCCATTGTTTTAAATTAACATGGTTTGTTAGGAGTACAGGTTAAACTGAGGAAGATAATCTGGGATCTCTATGACGTGAATTGAATAAGCTTTTGGTATTCCAGAGGGTGCTCCACCTCCACCACCATGCTTATTACTATGCAGGTTGCTTTGGTTATTATTAGCAGTTTTTTTTTTTTTTTAATCTGAGTCAGTATATACAGTATTATATTAATTTGCAATTTCCCTTTCAGAGATATGGTCCTCCAGCATCGTGCCACATTTGAGAATAACAGAGCTAAATGCACACATCCCTTATGGAGCAGGCTTCCTGGTGGCTGGGGCAAATCTAATCTCCTGTAGATAGAGGTATCTGCTAGAAGTTCTGTATTATTTTTGTTCTAGTAAGTGAAGGTAATCTTTAGATGAGATGACTTTTCAATATATCTCTTTCCTTCCCTTCTCAATTTTTTAATAATATGATTTCAAAATACCTCTGAATTGTTTTTTATTTTTGGTTAGTTTGGCGACCTCCCCCCCACCCCCTTAAAATTTTGTATTCTACATGGTTTGCTTGAAGATGCCAGAACTTCTTTGTTGTTTATGTTCAATTTTTTAATTTGCCTAAGCTTTTAGTTTCTTAAAAGAAATATACTAGTTTGTTGAATAAGGTTCAGGTTTCAATGTTTTCTTTCCTTTTAACTTTTTAGGCTCCATATATGCTCATTCTCTTTAGAAGATGAGTGTGGGACATCTCCATTCCAATAAGTAGCCAAATTGTTTGTTGTTTGTGATTGGATGGAGATATAAAATACTGGTATTTTAAGATACTGATATTTTGTGTTTAGTAATTTTGGTTGTTTTTTTTGATACCGACCGAATTTTCATTAATAAGAAGATAAATGCAAAGATACATCAAGTGAGTAAAGAGAAATCAACTACGGTAAAACTAAGGCCAACAATAGGATATTTCTATCTCAGCAGCCTGCATAGCTAGCTTCTTTGCCTCCTTTGCTAATGGATGCCATTGTTCCACATAGCCAATAAGCTGAAATTGCTTGGAGAGTTGTTCAATATCCTCTTGGATGGCTTTCTGTTTCCAGTGAACTCTGGTTGTTCCTTGGAGGAGTAATTTTGGTTGTTGTTCCTAATTTTATGGATACAAGAATTGCACTGATTTATGTGTTTCAATATTGGAACCTTTTGTTAATTTTGTTTAATAGAAGTATTTTCCTTTTTTTACACAGTGATCTTCAAGGAACTACAATTGCCTTTCTCCTGCTTATGGGCTTAGTTGGAGCCACATATGTATGTCTCTCTTAATGATCTGGTTTTATCGATATTGCATCTCTTCTCACTCGCGCATCAAGACTGTTTTGGTTATATCACATCTCTTCTCGCTCATGCAGCTGTGTGCAGGTTCAGAATTTATGTTCAATTACTGCAACCTGCAGATGTATGCAGATATTGTGTCAATGTGTCTTGTCTCACCATGCACAGTAAGCCCTGCACTATTTCATGTGCATCCAGCTTTGTTCAGACCTGTTTCATCAGATCTTACTCAGTTTGAATACAGTGCAGGGTAAAGCTTTGTTTGAAATCCAAATAGGAGCATTCAGCAATGACGAATCCAAAGTCTCCTTGATCCCCTTCAACATTTTCACCATCTGGATCGTCCTAAGCAACCCAACTGCCCTCAAATCAGAATATTACAGCCACTTAATCCTTTTTTTTTTCCTTTTTTTTGTTGGGGCCTGTAAAAACAGAATCTTGTCTTATTTAAATTATTATAATGTTGTGCTGGGTGCTCTGTGATTTTTTTTTTGCTATTTGTTGACTGTTATGAATTATGTTGCCATTGCATAGATTTGCTTGCTCTGATTTTCCTTTTTATGCTCTGCTGGTTTCTTGAAGTGTTTTTTTCTCTTCTGCAGCCGTCTCCCCATTGGATCTGAGCGTATGCCTGTGGCAGCTAGGATTGCCTTCGGATTCGTTTGCTGTAAGTTTCCTTTTTCTGCTCTAATGGTTTCTGGATAACATTTCTTCTCCTCTGCAGTTGTGGCACCAAGGATTGCCTTCCTGTCTCGAGATATCCCTGTGGATATTGGTGAATGGTACTTCGAATGGGGTTACATTGAGGGCCATTGTGAATTAAGGCAAGTTCAATGTGAATTGGGAAAGTTGAATGTGAATAAGGAAAGTTCAATGTGAATTGGGAAAGCTGAATGTGAATAAGGCAAGTTCAATGTCATTTGGGAAATTTGGATGTGAATAAGGCAAGTTCAATGTTATTTGGGAAATTTGGATGTGAATAAGGCAAGTTCAATGTCATTTGGGAAATTTGGATGTGAATAAGGCAAGTTCAATGTCATTTGGGAAAGTTGGATGTGAATAAGGCAAGTTCAATGTCATTTGGGAAAGTTGGATGTGAATAAGGCAAGTTCAATGTCATTTGGGAAAGTTGGATGTGAATTTGCCGCGTAACCCCATTTGAAGTGGCAAATGTCCAGCTGAATATGGGTAAGTGGTCTTATTTAGGATTGCTTTTGGATTTTTGCTTTGTTTTCATGCTCAAAGTGTTGATGTTTTAATGCAATGAACTTGGAACAGGATATCTCAAGGAAAAACACATATGTGGCTCCAACAGCAAACCTTGCGCTGGTCTCTTAATGGTAAGCTTTGATTTTAAATATGTTTAGTTTTGTTTCGTCTGTTTGTACGTGATGCTTCATTTAGTTTTCTGATGTGCTTCATTTAGTTTATGATCCTTGATTTATCTACAATTGTCATTTTATTAGTTTATGTTATGTTTGTGATGAATTCTATCATTTACGAATGCATGTTTTCCACCTTAGGTTAGTAATGGTCCTAATCCTCACTCATTCTCTTTAGAATATGAGTGCGGGACATCTCCATCCCAATAAATTTGCCAAGTTGTTTGCTGTTTGTGATTGGATGGAGATGTAATAGTGTTGGTATTTTGAGATGCTCATGGTGTGCATTGTTTGTTTATATTATAGCTGATTGTTTGCTGTTTCCAAGGTAATTATATGGATATAATAGTGGTGCGGCATTCCTATTTAGTAAATTGTGTAATTTATTAGTAGATGCTATGTATTAGGAATTACTACTATTAAATGTAAAATTGGTTGTAATTTTGATTTCCAAGCCTTGTAAAGGAATGTGTTTCGCATCACTATTATTGAAATATAGTTATCTTGGCATGAAGCACTCAAAATACCAACAAAGAATCTTCACTTTGATGAAGCACTCAAAGTTATCTTCTCTGATGATGGTACTCTCTACATTACTTAGATATGGCTTTTATGATATGATTTCTATCGACTAATTATTAGTCTTTTTTACCAAATCGATTTCAGATCTCTACTAATTGTAAGGTTAAATGACCTCCCTTTTCCTAGTATTCTCATTTTACGTAGTCCGAAACATTTCACTAGCTTCGAGGCATTTTATATTTCTTAGACATTTTGAAAAATGTGGACATATCTCACAGGTGATTTTTTAATATGAAAAAAAAAATGTCAGTCCCTGAGTCGCTACTTTCTAATTTACCTTCTTTTTATTCTTCTTTTTAAAATAACACTGGGTAAGAGCCCGTGCTTTTTACTGTGCAAACATGTTCTTGAACTTGATATGCAATAGTTCCCAATCTGTTTTCAAAATATTATTAGTGACTTATGGGTTTGCCAAATGAGGATAATCCAATTGCTTTAAGCCATGTGTTTTGAAATATTTGAACTTAAGTAAGGATCCTGAAACAATGGAATCCGCTATTGAAGTGATTGGTATGTAAACCCTGAAAACACTCCCTAAATCGGTACTGAAAAAAAAAAACGGTGTAAAGAATTAGTCTCATTAATCTAAGAACAAATTGGTAGGGGTAATTTGGTCAATTTATGCTTATTTTTTGTTATTTGAATTAAAAACTGAGGGTATTTTGGGAAGTTTGGAAAAAAAATCTGTGGGTCCAATTTCCACCATAAGCCCAAATTATGTAATATTAAGTAGACTGCCTATTTCCGTTAACCGAAAGTCAGAAACAACTAATTCTTTGAAAGCATTTTTATACCTTGAACATTAAATTGAGTTTTCGAGTCCTTCATGAAAGTTGTAGATCATGAAACAACCTTTTAAGAAACACTTGAATCATCTCAATCAAATATCTAGAGAAAAAGTTATATAATATTAATTGGACTGTTTAAACCCGTTAATTGAAAAAAACAAATTTTTCGAAAGCATTTTTGATACTTGAAACATTAAATTTAGTTTTCGTGTCCTGGATAACCGGAGAGAAAATTATATAATGTTAAATAGACTGTTTAAGCAAACCACTTATAAATATTTTATATTATATTAAATTGTTAGAAAGTCAAAAATACCCTTAGAAGTTTGTGATAATAACGAAAAAACATGACAAAAACCAAGCTGAATAGTAATCAAATTAATAAGATTAAATCTTTTGACTGATTTTTTAGTACTTTCACTTACTATAATTATTGTTTTTTATAGTAATAGTGGTGCCGCATTCCTATGTATTTAATAGATGTGATGTATTAGGAATATGTATCGTGGAATTGGTTTAAAATTCTGGTTAATGAATGTATTATTATAAGCCTTGTGGTTACATTCCTTTTGGTCAAATTATTTGTTACAATCCATCGACCCTTTTTTTCATCATGTTGTTTTTGCAATGCTGCTAGAGTATGTAGTTATGGTGAATATCTTGTTGAGCCGAGTGACATTATTATTCCAATACGCGTTTTAGGGCTACATTATCATGTTGCTAAAACGTGTTTTTAGTTGAAAATCGTGATGGTTAGTGCACGATTTCGACTAAAATTTTGCAAAAATCGACCCGAAATATTTTTCCTCAATTTTTGCCTAAAATACTCATAAAAAATATATAATTTGTTATCAAAAATGTTGAAGGGATTATAACGCTTCTAATATTGTTTTTCCTATTTTTCCAAATTAATTTCTAATTAAATCGAAACAAGATTCAGATGCTCGTAAAAACATATTTTTAAATTTAACGTGGCTGAGATTTGGTTAGATGAATATAGATATTTCAAGGGGTCTTGGCACAAAAAATTATGCAAAACTAAGCCGGGCCTCGGAACACTGTTTTAGTCGAAAACCGTGATGGTTAGAACATGATTTTGGCTACAATTTTGCAAAAATTGACCCGGCGGATTTTTCCTCGATTTTTTAGCAAAAATACTCATAAAAAATATATAATTCAACGTCACAAGGATCGGAGTACTTTTCACGCTTTTAATATTGCTTTTCATATTTTTTCTGAATTAATTTCTAATTAAATCGAAACAAAATTCAGATGCATATAAAAAAAATTTCTTAAATACAATGTGGCTGAGATTTGATTAGATGAATATGGATATCTCAAGGAGTCTTGGTGTAAAAAATCATGCAAAACTGAGTCAGGGCTGCAGAACGATTTTTTAGCAAAAAAACTATGATGGTTATTACACGATTTCGGCTAAAATTTTGTAAAAATTGGTTAGAAAAATATTTCCTCAATTTTAGGCTAAAGTACTTATAGAACATATATAATTCAACTTTAAAAAGATGAAGGACTTTTGACGCTTCTAATATCATTTTTCCTATTTTTTCCAAATTAATTTTTAATTAAATCGAAATAAGATTCAGATGCTCGTAAAAACAAATCTTTAAATCTAATGTGGAAATTTGGTTAGATGAATATATATATTTCAAGGAGTCTTGCCACCAAAAATCATGCAAAATTAAGCCAGGCCCCGGAACGCGGTTTTAGCCGAAAACCGTGACGGTTAGTATATGATTTCGGCTAAAATTTTACAAAAATTGACTCGAAAGATTTTTCTTGATTTCTAGCGAAAATACTCCAAAAAAAAAAATATAATTCAACACCAAAAAAAATCAAAAGCCTTTTTCACGCTTTTAATATCGTTTTTTTTTTTTCATTTTTTTCTGAATTAATTTCTTATTAAATCGAAACAAGATTCAGATGCTCGTAAAAACAAATCCTTAAATTTAACACGGCTGAGATTTGATTAGATGAATATAGATATTTCAAGGAGTCTCGACTCCAAAAATCATGCAAAACTGAGTCGGGCCCGGGAATGTGTTTTAGCTGAAAACCATGATGGTTAGTACACGATTTCGGCTAAAATTTTGCACAAATTGACCCGAAATATTTTTCCATTCAATTTTTGGCTAAAATACTCATAAAATATATACAATTTAACGCCAAAAAGATTGGAGGACTTTTCACGCTTTTAATATCGTTTTTTATATTTTTCAATTAATTTCTTGTTAAATCAAAATAGTATTCAGATGCTCCTAAAAACAAATTCTTCAATCCAATGTATTCCGAGATTAGATTAAATGAATATGGATATCTAGAAGAGTCTTTGTGTCAAAAATCATGCAAAACTTAGTCGGGGTCTCGAAACGCGTTTTACCCAAAAATCGTGATGACTATTACACGATTTCGGCTAGAATTTTGCAAAAATTGACTTGAAATTTATGTCCTCAATTTTTATACACAATACTCATAAAAATTATATGATTCAACGCCAAAAATATTTTAGGGTTTTTCATGCTTCTAATATCATTTTTCCTATTATTTTCCGAATTAATTTCTAAGTAAATCGAAATATGATTCAGATGCTTGTTTTACAAATTCTTAAATCCAATGTGACTGAGATTTGATTAGATGAATGTAGATATTTCAGGGAGTGTCGATGCAAAAATCATGCAACACTGAACCGGGTCCCCGAAACACGTTTTTAGCAAAAAACCGTGATTTCAACTAACGTGCACGATTTTGGCTAATATTTTGCAAAAATTAACCAGAAATATTTTCCCTCAATTTTTGTCTTAAATGCTCATAATATATATATAATTCAACTCCAAAAAGATTGGAGGACTTTTCTCGCTTTTAATATCGATTTTCATATTTTTTCTGAATTAATTTCTAATTAAATCGAAACAAGATTCGGATGCTCGTAAAAATAAATCCTTAAATGCAATGTGGCTGAGATTTAATATAGATATTTCGAGGAGTCTCGATGTCAAAAATCATACAAAACTGAGTCGGGGCTTGAAACGCGTTTTTAACAAAAAAACCGTGATGGTTAGTACACGATTTCGACTAAAATTTTACAAAAAATGACTAAAAAATATTCTCTGAATTTTTTGCCATAATACTCATCAAAAAATATATAATTCAACACCAAAAAAATTGAAGGGATTTTCACGATTCTAATATCGTTTTTCCTATTTTTTCTGAATTAATTTCTAATTAAGACAAAACAGGATTAAGATGTTTGTAAAAACAATGGTTAGAATTTGGTTAGATTAATATAGATATTTTAAAGAGTCTAGGCGCCGAAAATCATTCAAAATTGAACCAGGCCCCGGAACGCATTTTTAGCTAAAAACCGTGATGATTATAAAACGATTTCGGCTAATATTTTGCAAAAATTGACTCAAAAGATATTTTCTAAATTTGCAGTCACAATACAAATAAAAAATATATAATTCAATGCCAAAAAAATTGAAGGGCTTTTCACGCTTTTAATATCGTTTTTCATATTTTTTTGAATTAATTTCTAATTAAATCAAAATGAGATTTAGATGCTCGTAAAAACAAATATTGAAATGCAATGTGGCTAAGATTTTATTAGACGAATACAAATATTTCAAGGAGTTTCGGCGCAAAAAATTATGCAAAACTGAGCCGGACCCCGAAACGCGTTTTTAGCCAAAACCCGTGATGGTTAGTACACGATTTTGGCTAAAATTTTGCAAAAAATGACCCGAAAAATTTTCCCCTATTTCTTGATAAAATACTCATAATATATATATAATTTAACGCCAAAAATATAGGAGAACTTTTCACATTTTTAATATCATTTTTCATATTTTCTGAATTAATTTCTAATTAAATAGAAACAAGATTAAGATGCTTGTAAAAACAAATTCTTAAATCCAATTGATTAGATGAATATGGATATCCCAATGAGTCTTGGCACCAAAGATCATGCAAAACTGAGCCGGGTCCCAGAACGCTTTTTTAGCCAAAAACTGTGATGATTATTACACGATTTCGGCTAAAATTTTGTAAAAATTGATTAGAAAAATATTTCCTTAATTTTGGGCTAAAATACTCATAAAAAATATATAATTCAATGCCAAAAAGATTGAAGGGCTTTTGACGTATCTAATATCATTTTTCCTATATTTTCCAAATTAATTTCTAATTAAATCGAAAAAAGATTCAGATGCTCGTAAAAACAAATCCTTAAATCCAATGTGGCTGAGATTTGATTAGATGAATATAGATATTTCAAGTAGTCTTGGAATAAGGACAAAATATTTCTCCTCAATTTTTAGCTAAAATATATAATTCAACGTCAAAAAGATTGAAGTGATTTTTACGCTTTTAATATCGTATTTCTTATTTTTTTCCTATATTAATTTCTAATTAAATCGAAACAAGATTCAGATGCTCGTAAAAAAAAAATTTCTTAAATCCAATGTTGTTGAGATTTGCTTAGATGATGTAAAGTATAAAACCAATTTTTTTTTTTTTTGGAAAGAATATTGAAGCACTCCCAGTTATAATCGTGGGAAACTTGCTAAACGAAAGTAAACCAGCAATTTTTTTTCCTTGACATAGGAAACTTTAATCTTGACAACCTCAACATAGGACCAATTTTTTTAAACATGTAAAGTATTAAACTAATTTGTTACCTTATGCCCATAATTTATTTAAATTAAATAAATATGAATTATAAATAAAAAGTATTCCAAATAATTATGGGGAGTAAATTATTATAATTATATTTTGTATATACAATATCTTTATATAATTAAAATAAAAAGTTTCATGACTATAAATAATAATATTATAATTAAATATATTATAATCTAAAAATAATTATTAGAAGTAAATTATTAATTACAATTAGAATGAATTATTAACATCTTTCCATAATTTAAAATTTTTAAATATTGGATTTACAATATTTTCCATAATTAATAAAAAATTGAATTAATCATCTAAAAAAATAAAAAAATTAAATGACTAAAAAGAATGCTTATTAAAAAATTATTATACTATGATACTAAGGGTACTTATGAAATTTCTCAATTAGAATTTTTGAGTTCGTGATTTTATATAGTAGTAAAATAAGATAAGATTGAAATATTTGAAAAATTAAATCGTGTCAACCGTGTCGAGTCGTATCAAGACTTGTTTGTGAGACGGTTGTTTATTAAGGTTGAAAAAACTCCAAATACTGAATTATTAATTGAACCCCAATGATGTTGAGGATTCACTCTAATGGGCTGAAATTTTGTTCATACGATCGATCTCTTATTACTATAAAATATAATATATATATATTTATTTATTTATTTTAAATGACAAATTGTGAGACATCCAATCCACCATTTTCAATATGTTTATGAATCCTGAAATCTAAATTACTATTTAAATTTTGAGAGACAAACCGTGAGACATCCAACATTTTAAAAAAGTTAAAGAATTCTGAAATCTAAAATGCCTCTGAAGCCTATATTTCAAACTATGTAAAATGAAAGAACACTTCGGATAGGTTAAAAATATTATTAAAGAAAATGAAGAATTTTGGATAAAATATAATGCGTCAATAAATAAATATATATGAGGAATGAACATATTGTTTGGTTATTAGGCTAATGCTAAGACTTTTAATTAGGCTGGAATTGGGCAGAATAGGTGTAACTGAGCTTCCACTTCAACACACCTAAAAAGGCTTCAGTTTGGAGTTTAAGGTATAATTTGGGCTTTAATTGGGCCAAATGCCAAGCTGATAGTGTTAGTTAGCTAATTTACTAACAATTGGTTTGGTAAAGGGACAAAATCTCAAGTCAGGCAGAAAAATAAGCGTACAATTAGCACTTAAAAATCCCATGTGGAGAAAAATAGGTCCGAACCAAAAATTGAAAGATTCCAGAAAACCAAAACGAAATGGATATATCACTAGAAAACAGAAAAAATTGGGAATCGAGACCATCAGCCCTTCAAAATCACAGATATAACCGGAGGCTAACCAACGAAACAGATAAGCTTAAACAATGTCATTTGAATCAACAAAATATTTATGAATTGTAACCAACCAAACACACCATATCAGTCATACCATTATTCTATCATACCATATGCAAGGTAGAAGTAGAAGAGTCCCATCAGACTCCTCTTATTGGTAATTTGAGTGCTTCATGCCAAGGTAACTTTATATTTCTATACTAGTGATGCATAACACATTCCTTTACACAATTCAAATCTTCTATGAGAGTGAGTGGGGATTAGGCCCACTAATTATGAAAACCTATGGGCCAGACATGTATTCAAGAATCACAAAACCAACAACAAATGAATACACAGGAAAACATGATTCACACGCATATATAATCATAATTTAAGCTTATTATTATCCACGTGCAATGGAGTATTCGCAAAAGCAAAACACTTTAATTAAATGTAAAGACTGAAATTTAAGAATATAATGAACTTACTTCATTTTCAGCTGTCGACCATTTCCAGGTGCCGACCATTTACAACTTCGAATGGAAATGGAGGTACACGAGAAGACAGCGGCTCTCAGCAGTGAGGCTCTCAAAACGGCCGCCGACTGCGAGACTCGCGACATGACACACACGAAGGTACACGAGGACAGCGGCTCTCAACAGCGAGGCACTCAAAATGGCCGCCAACTGCGAGGCTCACGACGCGACACACACGAAGACACAGGTGCTCCATAACCCATTCGAAGTAGCAGCTCCCATTTCGATCATTCCACAATCCTTGTCGCCATAAGAATATCCTGGGGAAAGAAACAGAAATAGAGAGAGAGGAGAGAGAGAGAGAGAGAGAAGCTCGGAATGGAAGGAAATCTAGCCAACTACACCAACAGAGAGATCTGCAAAAGAGAAAAGACACAATCAAGTAATCATCCAAAGCAGAAAAGGAAATCAGCAAAAAGCAAAATCACAAGCACCAAAAACAAAGATCACAGCAGAATCAAATAAAAGAGTGGCTAAAATGTTCTGAATTTTTGGGGAAGCTTTGAATGATCAGGACATCGGAAAGGTGAAGGAGAAAAATTAGTATCTTAAACAAGATGCCAAGAAAATGAAATAACTATAAAGCAGTCCACCTTCATCAAAAAAGCTCCGAATGGAAGGAAATCTAGCCAACTGCACGAATAGAGACAACAGCAACAGAGAACTGCAAAACAGGAGACGTAATTAAGCAATTGCATGATTTATGTCCGGTATGTATAAAACCACCAGCTTTCAAAATCCATTCTTTTTCTCTGTTTCAAGATCAGGTTTGTGATCTCTAGACAGATTGTATGCCTACAGGCTACAGTATGTATGCCTATAATATGTAAGACATAAGAACATATAAGACCATTTATTCAGAAACATAATGTAATCCCTACAATGACAATTATGACAAATGTCCACAGTCAAAAGAAGAATAATCATACCGTCCGCAGATGATTGAAAGTGATAAACAAACATAGTTCCACTGTAGTATCCAGCAATAAGTTGGTTATTTCTTATAATCGCAACACCGGCCTTGAACCCAGAAGTTGGTCCAGAAAAGTCAGAATGAGGGCCCTGATTAGAATTACAAAGAATGCATGTAAATTATACATACATACAAATAGACTGTTGCCATGAAAAATGTCTCAACTGTACAAACAAATTAAGAGATGCAGGTAAATTATGCAAAGGTAGAACAATTATGCATTCACAGGCAACCCAGCTTGCAGATTTATGTCCGACCCCAAACCCTAAAAAGGTAAGTGCAAAGTAAGATGTCAAACAGTCAGAGTTCAAGGTGAGAATCATTCTTGTTAAGCTGGGATATATAATCTGCATAGATAAACACAGCATCTAAGATTTAACAAGTACCAATGCAAATCTTGTTCTTGGTTCTATCATAGTTTGTGGCAAACATCAATATCTGTTCAGCACTAGTTAAAGACAACAAAATGGGTATACTATACACATTTTCACATGTACCTCCTCAAAGGCCCGAATCAATCCTTCTATCTGCCAGTAAACTTCTTTAGAATCGCCAAAAATAGGTAGTTCTATCTATCCTCTATGTCCATGCATCATCTCATCAATTCTGCACTAAAGCATAACTCAGGTTAAATCACATGAAGATGGAAGGGACACAGGGAAAAGCATTGAAGCAGAATGAAGAGTAATAACATGAAAGATGAAAAGATAGTGAAGAAAGGAAAATTACACAGGAAATCAAATTAACTAACCTGAAAAATGCTCAGAACTCATAACCCTATGTCCCCAGCTGCATATGCTTCATGCTTGAGACCCTGCTGGTGAAGATACTTGGCACAGAACTTCAGAACCACCTTCCCTGAAAGTATGAATTTGTATTAGCCATTAACAGGACAGGTAATCATGTCTCAATAGCTTGACAGTTTCTAGAGTGACCTACGAAACTAGCCACCTAGATTGAAAGAGTGGCAGTTTCAAAGAGCAAACTGAAAAACCTTTAAAGAAAGAAAAAGTTTTCAATTCCCTAGGCATTCACCCACACAAAGTCAATCCCCTAAACATCTCAAAAGAATCATCACTGTGGAAAAGGCTTCAAGATTCCTAAGTTGGTTCAAATTGTACAAAAATAATTTATTTAAAAAAAAAACTGTGAAATCAAACAGGAGGCAACTGGTGGGTGGGAATATTTCATTTTATATATGAAATTAAAATGAGTGAACCTATTTCAAAGAAGGAAGGCATGATGCAATTGTTTCAGGAACTGATACAGAAATTAGACCCTCACTTAATAATGTCCATGCATGCAATGCCCATAGATAAAATTTCAGTCAACAAGCAGCAAAAGGCATTCATGGACCTTTCACATAACAGCTTGATCAAGCAACTAGAAGAACAAATTGAAAATTGAAGTGGTGAAGATATTTAATAGCAGTACCTATTACCAATTATATATTTGATACACATTTAAAAAAAAAGTAGTTAAAATATAACCTTACATTATCATCTTGGTCCATTTTTTCCAAGGCAGGAATGCAAAATGCTGCTGTCTTCCCAGTTCCATATTAAGCTCTAGCAAGAATATCACTCCCGGTTAAAGCAATAGGAATACATTGTTCCTGAATAGGAGAAGGTCCTTCATAACCTTTCTCATATATTCCCATAAAAAGTTCACATTTCAGAAAATAGTCCTCACCTTAATTTCCTTTGGTAGCTGTCACATCCTACAAAAAAAATTAACAAGCATATCAGTTCATAAACATGTCATTAAAAGGTTAAAAACATCTCCAAAAACCTATGGTACCAATTGTGCCAGTTATGGGTATAATCACAAGACTAAGATGATATGCTGCCAAGCATGCAGTAATATAAGTCTAAAAATAATACTTAGACATGCAAGTTCAAGCCAGAAGGTCTTAACATCAGAGACCTAGGTATCAATGTCCCAAATTGAAAACTTTGGGAAAAGTCCATTAATAATTTCATATATACCATAGAATAAGATAGGAACTACAAAGATTAATCCTTAGTAAAAGGAAATGCATCCTTCAGACCATTCTGAAGAGAGGAGTTTTATAGTTTTGTTAAGGCATGGTGATTATTTAGGTCAAAGATATAAAACCTAAGCTGTAATTGCCTCCTATCATAACTGATTGGATCAAGCCTTCAAGAATCTTTTAAACTAATCGTTCCCAACATAGAACTGATCTAAAACCTAAATGATTAAATATTATTACCAGACTTACCTCTGTTTTGTGGTGTGTATCTGGTGGCGGAATCTTTAGACCCTTCTGATCTTGTGAACTGAAAAATGGGAGAACAAAAAAAAAGATTTGTAAAACCATACACAGAGCATGATAGGCTTCAAAAACACCCAACTAAACTCTTTCAATTCATGTCATAGAACAAGTTACAGTTTAGGGAACAAAGAAGTAAAGAGTGAGTAGGCACAAAAAGCTATAGATAAAGTCTGTTTCTCACTTTACCTAATTCTTCATAACTAAATGGAAAGTTCGGGACTAAATCAACACCCTAGCATTAATAATTTCATAATAGAACTCAAAACACTCAAAACATTCCCCACGATTCAAGCCATAAGAAAAAAAGTACGGCCACAGACCCTATAAACGAAGATGAAGTCATAAATTGAAATAAAGAGCAGAAAAAAGAAAGGAAATGGGAAAGACCTTAAGTCGACAGCTTCTGATTGGAAGGTCCTCTCGACCTCATCAGCTACATTGGAGTCATTGCCACTGAGTCATGTGTTTCGCCTGAGCCAGTTTTGTTGCTGTCGAAACTGCCGGAGGTTCCATTCGCATAAAAGTTCTGCTGCTGCTAGATTTGAGAAGTCAAAGGATTTGTTTGTCCAGCCTTGTTGTGGTTCTCCCAAAGGAACAAGGGCCAGAAAATTATCTGCCTTTGGTGAACTGTAGTCATCACCACTAGTCATCAGTGCTTGAAGTGGATCTGCAAAGAAATCCTGTTAGTTTCAACCTCAAGCTACTAAAAAGCACATAAAACAGAACTTATCATTCTTCGCATATTCTACCATTTCTTGTAGAAACACAAAAGAACCAATAACTATTCACCGAATTACTGCACAAGGTAATCCAGTTCAAAGAAGCCTAATTACCTCCCTTCCGACTGCTTGCTGCTATCCCCAGTATCAATTAGTGGACCATCCACATTCACAAGTTCTTTTGCAGGTTCAGGCTTGGGTTTTTCTTCTTGAGAAGAATTTCCTGAAGCTATTGCTTCATGCTTAGCTAGGACACGCTGCAAATCATAATTCAATGCTAAACCTTGACATAGCAATGACTCATCCCTACAAGACATAGAGATCAAAGGTGATATGTGTATTAAATGTGAAAACAAAAACTATAATCCATGAATCTTAGAAAACAGGCAATAGGTACTGATCTGGTCTGGAATTTTTCAGGGATTACCATACATGCCAGATTAAGTGGCAATAAAACCATAGCTGAGGTACTCAGAGAGAGGTTTATGAAAAAAAAATGCAATACAAATCAAATCAAATCCTTCAAGACTGCTCTGGCATCTATTTACCATAAAACCAAAAAAGGTATAATTGAATAAAATTACAAAGTGATTTGGCCTCATAAATTAAGTCCCTCCTTGAGGTCAAGGATTTTAAGAAGTGATGCTGACACAATCACCATAAACAACAGTAAAGCACACACAGACTCCATCAAAACCCACACATCTGCGTGTATCAGGACCATAAAAACAGATGCTAACATTGACATCGAAAAAGGTACTATGGGCTGATAACCATAACTAAATGAAGTTATAACAAAAGAAAGAAAATCCTTACGATGTTGAATTAAAAAGACGTACAACTCTTTGTTTGTAGGTACAGCACTGCTCAACTAAGTCAACAATGACCTCCTGCCAAAGTCCCTGAAATTGGGAAGAAAGAGATATTATATTATATTATAAAAACCACATGCAATCTAAGATTAATGGAGATTTTCCAGCATGAGACCTCGATAAGTTTTGAAAATTTGTTTTATCATATTAGATGGAAAAACAAAAAAGTTTATAGTGAAAAACTGATTTAGACACTGCCAAATTTTAACGTAAATATTTATTCTATTAACACTTCAGTAATCACTCTAAACTAATAAATGACTAGTAACATAAACTCCATTACTATGCTCTTGCAGGAACAGGGAATCATTTTAGGAAGCAAAAAAAACATCTTCTTGCTCTACATTTCAAAATTGTAACATTTACCTCCTTGTTTTCAGGATCCAATGCAATTAGCATTTCTGCAAGGACATCCATGATTCCGCGCACATTCTGAATTTCTGTCAAAGTAACAAATGAAACTCCAGTTAAAAGACCAGGTGAATCATCAATAATAAAGCACCAAGTAGGAAAAAACGAATTATCAATGTCATATAACAATCAGTAATAAGACAGAACAAGAAGTCCATGTCTTTTCAAATATAATAATGGCTTCTAGCCTTTGAAGGTTCCTAGTGCTCTTTTTCCTGGGAAAAAGGTAATCATTTGTATGGCAACACTATAGATGCATACCAGCAAAAGACAGGGAGCACCACTGACCAAAACTGAGAAATTAAAACAAGCAGGAAAATATATGCCGAACAACTCAGTTGATCTCTTAACAAAGTACTTTAAGAGTAAATAAAAATTCTGTTTTGAAAATTACTCCTATTTGAATACACCGAAGATTTTACGTTAGCCATTTGCACCAAAAATAATAGAACACTGTCCTTATTAAACAATTAAACTTCACTGCAAAAACCATATTAACATTATATCTCAATAACTTTCTAAAAGATTTATTGGATAATGATATTAGCAAATTACTATGAGCACCATACTTTTCAGTAATCAGAATACTGTAGCAAATTTTTCTAACAAAAGTACCTCAGGGTTGGAAACTCAGACTCTGCAGAAGACTCAGCCGTATCTTGTCGATCAGAATTGCAAATATTTGGGGGATAAGAAGACAAAGGTTGCGTTTGAGGAGGTGTTAATACAGGTTTAGACATCTCAGATCTCTGGGGGAATACTGTCCCATCACGCTGAAACAATAAATCAATTAGCTCAGAGGTAAAAGTAGGGAAAGAGTTGCATGGTGTAAAAGTACTACTTGCACAACAGCATGTTTTGTCAACAATGAGAGAAACACAAATAAAGGGTATTATACGAGGAAATATGGAAAAGAATCCCAAGAAATGCAACATGTCTCATACAGTTTGATATGAGAGGCCTCAGCAAACATACCAACAACTCTCGGTATGCAACATAATATTGTGGATATCTTGCCTTGGTCCCCCAAAAGCTTCATGCAAGTGTCAATCAGAGCCAATATCTTCTCTTTGACATGATAATCAGGCTACAATTGACCAGAAGAAAAACTGAGAACAAGTTTTATAAGAAGAAATAAACAACAAATGAGAGTTGAAAGTACTCCCTACCTTCTTCTTGACTATTTTGACCACCTCATGAAGAACATCTCTCTCTGCAACATGCATATGGACAATGTCCCCACAGTTTTTTATGATAGTCTCTAGTAGCTAAGAAAGCAGCAAGTAGATCAAAATTTAAATAAGTTTAGTTCACTACTTCAATGTGAGAGAAAGCCAATAACAAGAAAACAGAGTGATAAATAATATCCAGGAGCTTACAGTTAGTTCAAGAAGTTGAACTTTAGAATTTTTACTTCCCAGCTTCTTCTTCATGCCTTCCACAACATCCTTGGCTTGCCTGATAAAGAACAATCATATTTGAATTCTAACTTTCAAAAACCATAAAAAAATTTGAATATATCAAAGGATGATTAACAAAAATTCTAGTATCAAAGCGTAATTACCATTAAAATCATAATGTGTGAGTAACTCAACATCTAGCTCAGAATTGAAATATTTAAACATTAAAATCATAGATCACAGAGTATCTTTCAACTTCAAGAAAAGTAGCTTAGCTCTGTATAAAGTATATTTTACATGGAATATATTCCTCTATCCATCAACAAACGCCATTTCGGAGCTGTATTGTTTAAAAATCGAAACTAAATGTTGAACAAATAAAAAGCGAAGGAAACCGATCAATCCTGATAAAACTCTTAATCAATCTTTCAATCTTAGTTTACGTGCTATTAAAGAAAAGCCGTCACTTAAATTTCTGCTTAATCCTCAAGTAGTTCATAATAAGAGGAGGAAAAATGAGACATAAACAAGTAATAAAACCCTAAACCCTAGTTTACGTGCTATCATTCTTTCTCTCTGTTTGTTGTGCACCAAACCTTAATACGTACCGGTGTATTTGAAGGCCAAATCGGCAATACAAGCCACTATTGGTTTCCGTAGCGTTTCGCGTTTCTCTTCGCTGCTCGAATCAGTTGAAGATTTGGATTCAGTTTAGTCACAATTGATCATTTTCATTTATGAATTAAAAGATTCTAATAAGAATGCGTTGTCTTTTTCCAGAAATTTCTCAGAGGGAGGAAAAAATTGGGGGTAAAATGTACCTTCAGCTTCGGCGATGGAAATAGCAGAGAGTCGGAAGCGATCTCTCAAGAGCTCGGAAAGTAAATCGTCCTCGTCTTGGTATTATTCTTCTTTTTCCTCGAAATCACTCCTTTTTTCATCAACCTCCATTGAAAAAACTAGGGTTCCAATTTTCTGGTATTCTCAAACATTGATTGATATTTCGATGAGCTTTCTAAGTTTGAAGCAGGAGAAATGTGCGGGAAGTTGGGAATTTGAACCAGGTTTTTTCTATAGATTTTACGACTTGCTGGAGAAAAAGATCGAGAGAGAATTTTTGGGATGGATCAAGAGAAATATTGGGCTTAAGAGAATTGTAATCTCACTTTCTACATCTTATTTCATCCGATCCGATGAAGAAAGGGTTTAAGCTGGGCCTCGTTTGGACTGGGCCATTTTTGCTTTTTATTTGGGTGGAATTGCTGTATATATTTTTTTTAAGGGTGATTATATGATACACCGGCGGTGTAAATTTTGGACTCCACAAGGGTTGTGGAGTTGACACATGTCTATTTTTTGAATTATTTAAGTTTTAAATATTTCAATCTAGTCCCTAAAGGGACACATGTCACCCTTCAGGACCCGCTTGTGTAGTCTGTCACCCTTCACACATGTCACCCTTCAGGACCCGCTTGTGTAGTCTGTCACCCTTCAGGACCGATTGTGTAGTGGTCTGCTAAAGGACACATGTCACCCTTCAGGACCCGCTTGTGTAGTCTGCTAAACTCCACCGCCAATGTATCATATATAAACCCATTTTTTATTTCCTATATATTTTTTATTTCCAATAGATGAAGATAATCGCCTAACAAATTTCAATAGCAAAAATTACATTGTTTCCAGTTTTGCAGCCTGATAAAGATGAGAATTCCCCGATCCCAATCGTTGGGAAGAAGAAACTTTGAAATACCAAAAAAATATTCATAAGATAATGGATTTAGACAGGAACAGATTCATCTAAGTTATGACTGGAAAAGCATAACATTAGTAAATATAAATAGAAAATGGGGGCAAAATCATAGATATGGAATATAGCAATAAAGCACCAAAATCTTTCTTGATCAAGATGACATGACAAATTCAATACAATAACCAGAAAATAAACAAAACATTGTCCATAATAGCTAAGAAGCAATAAAAAGCTCAGGTTTAAGTAGAACTATAAAAGGACCATAAGAAACTGAACATCCCTCTTCTAAAACTTACGACCTAGGCTTCTCCTTCTTCTCCTTGAAGAGTGCCAAGAGTGAAACACCAGAGACCTTGACGACCTTGAATCGAACTCCGGGAATATCTCCGACGGCGTGACCCTTACGTCCAAATCCAGCAATCAACACCTCATCCTACAGCCAAACAAATTACCATCAGAAATGCATTGACAGAGAGATCTTTAATATACTTGAACAATTACAATTACACTGAGTTCAGTCTAGGGGCTACTCACATTCTCTTCAATGAAGTTTAAGCAACCATCATTTGGAACGAAAGCGGCGATCTTCTTTCCGTTCTTGATCAATTGAACTCTAGCACACTTACGGATAGCAGAGTTAGGCTGCTTAGCCTCAATACCGCTGCAATGTATCACAACACAGCCAGAAACTTTCAAGAATAAGAATTAAAATGAAAAAACTAACACCAAAGTGAAAAAGGATCTACTCTTACATCTTCTCAAGGACAATGCCCTTGGCGTGGGAAGAACCGGCAAATGGCTTCTTCCATTCATTTCCAAGGTTAGATTTCTTGTATGACTTATCAGCCCACCTCTGGTTCCTGCGGTGGGTCCTCAGCTTGCGACCAGCTCCCATACCACGTGTCTTACTGAAAGAATACATACCCTTAATGTCATGAATTAACTCCTCAAAAATGAAATTCAACACCTCAAAACTAAAAAACCCTTTTATTGTAGACATCACTTCATGAAAGCAAATTATAAAATTTCAAACAAGCAGTGTAATAAGTCTGAAACCTAAATCCATAGAAAAAATCTGCTTTCCTTAGATAAACTAATATCACTTCAATCGATTTCGATTCAGTACTTATTAAACCTAGAGCTTTTTTGAGATAATTAAACCTAGAGCTAAAAGGCCCAAGACAGCAACCAAAAATTAGAAAAAGGAGATAACTTAAGCAATACCTAAACTCAGAAAAAGAAGCAATACACTTAAAAGCTAAACAAATTTATCTCTTTTGTCCCATCTTATTCATCAGCTCAAAACACCCTAGACTAAGAACAGGATTAACTAAAGACTTCAAGATCCAAACCCCACATTTAAAACCCAATAATTTTTTAAGGCAAAACCATTCGTTTCATAAATACGCAAAGAACAGCTCAAAAACTTGAAAAGTAAACATGAACAACACAAGATAAGAGAAAAAGCAATCCATTTTAGCTAGAATTAGAACAAAAGAACATACCCCATGTTGGCTGAGAGAGGTTGTTCCGACTGAAACGAGGGTTTTGAGTTTGGAGGCGAGGTCGAGAGAAGAAGATGCGACAGCCGCTGAGTTTAAACCCTGAAAGGCTGTAACCCTAGAAATGATGGATATATATACATGAAAAACACACGATAAGTCCAGATTTGGGCTTCGGTTTTGGTCGGACCAAATTTGGGCCAAAAGTATTGGGTCAGGCTGATTTCTTTTATTATGTTATAGATTTGTAGTATTAGTGTGTGTGTGTATATATATATATATATATATATATATTCTTGGACCAGCTCTTTGAGACCCGGTTCATAAATTGGGCCTAAGTTGACCCGCTAACCTTTTTTTTTTTTGCCACAACTTTTTCTGATTAAAGAATAGAAACTAGAAAGACTATACTATGTGGCAATTTCGAAATGAGTTGACATCGTTCTTTTGTATAATTAGCTTGTAATTAATAACACTTATTACCGGGTTGAGTGAAATAATCTCAATGCTCTCGGTTTATGTTTTGCGAATAAAAAAAATAAGTATCAGGAGAGCTTCCCCAATTGAGGTCCAAGGCGACTCAACTAAAATTTAATCGGAACCTAATGTAGCTACAAGATACAAAAGGGTTAAAACCAAAAAATAATTAGCTTGTTACAATGGTTTTATAAACGCAGTCCCAAATGGTTTTCAGGAGGTCTCAAGTTCAACTCATGAGATAAGCGCATTGGGAATTTGGGATTATATAAGATGAAAGAAGGCTATTGTGTAGCCTTTCATGTACACAAGTAGTGAAAAGAACTCTGTTGATTCAAATCCACCAAATATATTAGGTGAAGCAAAATTTAACAGAATGCGTAAGTTTTTGCATATAATACAAGTCTTAATGGGGTTTAGCATTCTAACACAGTTTCCATAACATTGAAACTCAATATGGAATCAACCCCTAAACAGACATGTTAAAAAAGAGCAAAAAGTAAGAGAAAATTTTCCATAAAACTGAAAAATATAGAAACCGTTGAACCATTTGGAGCTGAAAATATATGCAACCTGCCATGCATCTGATCTACTTACTTTTGACCTTTCTTCCATAACACACCTATCTTTTTCAACATGTTCCCATTTTTCTTCTTGGGTGAATCATCATCCATGTCTTCAGAGTTGGGAGAACTCATTATGGGGTTGTAGTTGCTGTCAAGAGATATGGTACGATCCACATGTTTCCCATTGTTCCCTGTAGAAAGCATTGCTGCAGCTGCCTCAGCTGCCTTTCTCCATTGATCTGCCTGAACTTTCAGCCTCCTCAACTCAGCCTCCAGTTCAGTGTTTGCTGTTTGTGCTGCATCAAGCTGTTCTGTGACGCGTGCCGCTCTTCTGCTACTCTTATCTGCTTCCTCGGTTAAATATCCAAGTTTCATCAGCGCCTCTCGCTCAGCAGCCTTTGCAGCTTCCAGCAATACCACAGATTCATCACTAGATTTGTTACTCTCCATTTCCCTCTTCTGCATTTCCATTTTAAGCAATTCATTTTGCTCAGTTACACTCTCTAACTCTGTTTCCTTTGCTGTCAAATTTACTTTCAGTTCTGTCAAATCTGCTTCTAACTTCTTCAACTCCACTGCAAGTTCAGGCTCTCCTTCATCGGACTGGTTTTTCACAATCTTCAGATTCAGCCCCTCATTTTCCTCTGATATACTCTGCAGTTCAGTTTCCTTGTCCATTAAGTTTGCCCTCAATTCTTCAATATCAGCTTTGGTTTTCTTTAACTCTGCCTCTAGTTCCGCCTCTCTCTGGCATGACTGCGTTCTTATGGATTCCACTTGTTCATAAGCACTTCTAATTTGCAATGTGCTCCGAATGTATTCTTCTTGGTACCTGACTTCAGCTGCATCCAATGCTGATCTCAATTGATTTACCTCCAGTTTTGCAAAATTAAGCTCGGACTTGAGCTGCTGTATTTCCTCATTTTCTCCATTCTGCTGTGGTACTTTATCATCTTTAGGATTATTGCCAACCACCTCGGCCTGGAGCTTGCTCACAAGTCCCTCAAGTGACTTAATTCTAGCTTTTGACTGCTCCAACTCCAATGTTAACGTGTTGTATGCTTCTGTTCCTTTGGTTGCATCAGAACGCAGCATTTCTATGGTTTTATTTGCTGCTTCTAGTTGCATTTGGGTCTTGCTCATAACTTCAAGGGCCTGAGCTTCAGACTCTCTGCAATCATTGAGCTCAGACTTGAGTTTTTCAACCAAGGAGAGAGTTTCAGTCAGTTCAATTCTCAAGTTTTGTATCTCAGCATGTGCAGATTCAGCATGCTTGGTTTGAATGGCTTCGGATTCATATGCCTTTTCCAGCTGAATTTTGAGCTTTTGAATTTCATTCATTGCAGAAGACAAGGCTGAAGAATCCATTGAGTGCTGCTTATGGACAGCCTCAAGTTCAGATTGCCATGCTTTATCCCGTTCTTGTGAAATTTTACGGAGTTCTTGCACCCGTTCATCCTCCGAGGCAGAGATTTCAAGCAACTGCTGTTCAGATTCTTCGAGCTTGGCTGACATTGCTGATACCTGCTTCTTAGCGTCCTCAGCCTCTTGTAAGGCTCGCCTCTTCCATGACTCAGATGCAGTCAGTTGGTCCTTTGTCTTTTTTAGTTCATCTTGGAGTTGCGTGAGCTGTGCTTCCAGTTCAGACACTTTGCTTGGGCGCTTCTTCTACAGTTCAAACATCAGGAGTGGACATCATGTAAGTCGGAATAATTGAATGAAACAACATCATCCATCCGGAAACATAGTTTATAGATTGCTCTAAAAATGAACTAGTTTAGGGGTGACAGAAGAATACCTCAGATACCGGACTTCTCAAAGCTTTGCGTTCAGTAACCTTAGGACTTCTATCTTTAGGTGTCTTACTTGCGGGATTTGGAGAGGGAACTGTATCAGAATCAGATCCTGGTGTCTTCAGTTGACGAGCAGTTCGAGGCGTTGCAGGAGATTTTCTCTGAGGAACTTCCAAGGTGCTCACCCTACTGTTTTAAGTCAATAAATTGGAAAATAACAGAAGTAAGCATGGAAAACAATGAAGCTTTTAGTTGATGACCCTAAATAGCCATGGCTAAAGAAAATGGTGTCTCATATAGTAGGATTTTTCAAAATGATCTAACTACTCTTACAACTTTTTCCATAGGGTAAATCATGACGCATTTGGTGGGCCAACTTCAAGATTAAGCAGCCAACCACCACAAAGAAGGTGATGTTGCACCATTTATTCAAGCACAAGTAAAACAAATGTGAACTACCCTCTTTGGGATCCAATCTCCTACTAACTTTCCAGCATCTTCATTTCTTAAAATGGGATAATAAGGTTTGACAAGATACTGAGACAATAATAGTTCAGCTTCTGGTTGAAAATGACATGCATAAAAATACACCATTTTTTTTAAATAAAAAAATAAATTCACATCCAGATCCCTATTAGCATCCTTGTTAATAATGCAGTTCACATGAGAATTTTCAAACATTCATGAAACATAGCACAGATATATGCTTTGAATCGAACAAAAGTAGGAGGCAATCATTCATAAGTAAATATCAAGTCATTAAGCCTAGTTTCCCTGAACTATACCAGGTCCAGCCAACTAAGAAGGCTGCTAAACATTTGAAATCACTAAACATATAAACTGCAAAATGGTTAATTACACTTAAAATTTTCTTTTAAGAAGAAACTGGGGAGGAAGAGGCGGGAGTCGATAGAGACTGCCTTAAACAGCCTGCTGGAGGCTTCAAAACAAGGACATCAAGCAACAATTCTAAAAAACATCAGCACAACAATTCTACTTTGGGGATTAGCACAACATCAGCATTAGAAAAACATGATTAGCAGAAACTTACAATGCTATAAAAAACATAGACTAATGAGGATCATACCTTCCTTTCGGCGTCTGCATGTTTTTATATTGTCTTGAGTTGAAGTGGCAAAAGGGCAACAAGATATATGTCTCCTCTGCTTCAAAACCCCACCTGACCCACAGCACCTGCAAAATTGTTCAGAGAAATCGTGGGATGAGAAACTTCATGAGAGAGAAATCTGATATATAATTGTAGGGAAAGAGCAAGCAAGAAATGTTCATGAAAACAGCCTCATTTCTCATAGCAGTATACCCAAGACCTAACAAACAAACAATACAATCCCTTCAAAGAAACTCCACAGAAACTACTTCCACTACCACCAACCATAACAAATTGATAAATTTTGTAATGAAAGAAATACAGGAAAAAAGAAAGAAAAAAGGTTGCCATCAAATGACTTCATTAAATATCATTACAAAAAATAAAAACTACTTCCACCTTTTCTTTTATGTTATTTGTATTTTCTCTGTCTATTATTTATGCTTCTTCTTTCAACTCTTGTTCTGACAAATATTCTACAAAAAAAAAAAAAAACCACATTATTGAAACCAATGACCAGAAAAAAGAACATTATTAGAAACATGTAGGGCTGCTTGTGCTTGGTTTTGGATTATACTTCAAAATTGTTGATTTTTTGCATTTTTTTGGACCAAAAAAATAACGAATCATTTCGTTCCTAAAGGAATTAATTTCTAGTGCGCGTGCAATACTATACTCAATCTAATCAAAGAAAACAACTTTTCCTACATGTCCATTTTCTGCTGCAATTTTTAAGACAAAAACTCTTAAACCCCATGAAAAATCTCTTATTACTGTCTTCAAATTTTGCTGGTTAACTTAGAAAGTAAAACACTTTAACCCAACCATGCAACAGGTAGCAATCAATCTAGAGAGTCAAATGAACTTCAAGAAAACATGGTTTCAAGGAAGGATCAAACTTAAGTAAAAAGCAAGTAGAAAAGATTTATTCTTTCTAGGGAAAGTTAAAAACTGGGTATTCATTGTTCAACCTCAATCTTCAGTATACCTAAACTGAGATTGATTAAAGTTGTTTTTGGACCAAGAGCAAGTTATTATTATCAATGAAAAGTAAGCTTTAAAAAACAGAGTTGAAAACAGAGATGCAAGGTAACTTTAAGTGTACTTCTGTAGCTAAAAATTTGAGAAAGAAAGGAAGAAAACTGCAGTGTTCTTCTTCTACTTCTTGTTTTCTGAAAAAGGAAATAAGAGCTACATCTAAACAAGGTTTTGCAGTACAAAAGTGAAGCCACATTTTCTTTTCCGAGAAGAAAAATCAATAGAAGAGAAAAATGAGATTTTCCTAGAAAAAAGAAAGACATCATTAAGTAAGCAAAAAAAACCCAGAAAGAAATTGACAACTCCTGACTCTCTCACTCATAAACTTAAGCACATTTCTAAGAGAGAAAATCCCAAACTTTATTTCAAAAATCCATTTTTTCCAAGGAAAAAAGAAGCACCAAAACAAGTTGAGAAAAACATATTACATTGCTGAAAAATGTGACCTAAAACAACAAAAAAAAAGAGAGAGAAAATAGAAAAAGAACAGAGTTGAGTATATCACCTGAAGAAGGCTAGCTAAAGTTGATATAAATTTTCTCTTTTGAAAGGAAAAATGGAAACCCAAGCTTTGGAAAAACCAAACAGGGTTAAGTGAAAGCTTCTGTTTGAGAGCTGCTGCCTGCTGTTGTTGCTGTCTCTCTAATGCTCAGTTCCCCAAAGCAGAGTGTTTCTCTTTCTTTCTTTATTTCCTTTTTTCTCTGTTTTTGTTAAAATATGGGAGTGAAGGAAGAGAGAGTAAGCAAAGCAAAGCAATGGCTCATTGGAACAATCTTCCATACAGTAAACAGGAGATTTGTGATTGATTAAAGCGCCACGCTCCTTCCTCACGCGCTCTTTCACGCTCTTCATTCACGTGCTATGATTGGTTGCTCTTTAGGCTCCCCTGCCTCTCAACTCTCAAGCCATAGTTTTGTCAATGTCTTCTTCATCTTCTGCCTTTCTGCCCCTTTCGGCCTTTCCTAGTTGCCTTCACTTTCCCTATTTCTTGTTTTCTTTTCTTTCTTTTTTTTTCTTTTTGTAAATTTAAAAAATTTTGAAATTTCAATAATTAATCACTCTCAGTAAATCCAAACTCCAAAGCAATGAAAAAGAAAGAAGGAGCTGTTATTAAATCTTAATTCATCCATAACAAACGACATCTTTCTCTTAATACTCTGTTTTTTCCCTTTAAATATTGCCAAAATTTAAAAGATAATATAGAATACTGCCTGACTTATGACTTGACTTGATCCTAGGAGCAAAATTTTATATGATATTTTCCCATTGTATGGAAATGTAAACATTTTTCTAGTCTCCTTGGTAACTAAATTGGAATCCGATTAATCCGAAGTTTGAATTGCGTTGGACTCAAATTAGAGAATAATGTTTGATTATGATTAGAACAATGTCTTCTAATTACTTGATTTTGAGTTGATTATTACCTTTGCATTACTTTTTTTCTTCCATTGTTGTATTTTTGGTCAATCTTTCATTCTTTTAGTGAGGCATTAAACTCTTTGCCATAAAATTAGCAAGGAAACATGCCAAGAGAACAGCTAAACAACATTGCAGATCACTATATGATTATTATTATAATTATTAATTTATTAGTATTAGTATTAAAACCAAACTTTCCTTCAAAACACACCATTTTTAGGCTGTTAGCTGTTTTTGTACAAGTGAAGTGAGGAATTTTCTTATGAAACTTTTACCTATCTGTCCTTTACATAAGATTCTGATAACAAATTGATGATTTAATTTACTTACCCTTTCTCCTGGAAAATCCCAAAATTTCCTTTGGAACTTTCCTTCTGCATAGACAATGGTGAAAGACCTTAACTAGCCAATGCAAATTCTATATATAGTAATACATGGAAAATTAAATTTTGGGTCTGATTCTTGTTTTCAACCCATGCATTCACATGTGCACAGCCTTGTTATTTAGGGCATTTTGTTTTGATGGGGTCCCCCTTAGTATTAACACCACTTTGGGACCATTTTTCCCAATACACTGCTCACTTTGGATATTTCCTGTCCAATGTGAAATAAAACTGCCCACCAACATTTTGTTAGTTGTCATATAAATCAATTTAAATCAAGTTGTTTTTGCCAATTTGTATTTTGATACTAATCTTTCGGTATTCGGTAGTCACATTGACTCTCGACTATTCCAAAGTTAAGCGACATCGAATTCTAAATAGGAAAATCTCTCCCCGATGCCTATTGTTTTCATTAACAATACTCGAATTCGAAATCTTACTTAAAGAGCATCATATTCCTTCCACTCAATTGGATAGGTGTTGTTTGCCTAAAAGATTATTAAAGCCAAAGCCTAGCTTATATGTTTCACTTTGGATTACAAGTCCCCTAATAATGTCTCCAGGCTTTGAGGACAATTTAAAAGATCATAACTAAGGTACTCAACCAATGACTTGGATGTATGCCTACTTCCTTGTGGGCGCATTCAAAAGGAGAAAAAAAAAAAATATATATATATATATATTCTTTTTGTGGGGTTCCAATTATTAGAAACCACTTGGATTTGTATGTCTTGCAATTAAATAAAACCTTTCATTAGGGATAAATACAACAATATAAGGTTGTCAATGGAAGGGAGAAAAAGATGTGTTCTCATATGTTTAGACCTTTGCTTTGTTTGCAATGAAAGCAACAACTACTAATGTATTGCTTGTGATCTTCTTTTTTCTGTTTTTTTTCTTTTGTTCAACTATTGCTTGTGATCTTGATCATTCTTTTTGGACAACAAAAGGAACTAACAAAAACAACATAACATCTTAATCTTAGTGGGCTTTTTTTGAAATTAAGAAAAGGGAAAATGACAAGAGAAAGCAACAATTAGTCATGCCTATTGCCAACTATGTTTAAAGAGTGAGCTTGAAAAGCACTTTGCATTGTGAAGCAATAGAGTTTTAATCTTGCAAATAATGGATCTTCCTCTATGAGTGCCTAGGGCAAGGGTAAAACTTTCTAATCCAATTGACAGTGAAAAATGAAAATATGAAATAGTAACAAAGCAAAAGATTGGGTAAAAAAAAATGCATTAGCTTTCAACCAGAGGTATTACTTTTTAAGTGATCATTAACACATTGATGAAACTTGAGTTGAGAGATTTGCCTTCAAATCATTTATGATTGAATTGATTGTTATTGGAACCTTTTAACTGTTTTGATCATAGTCACCAAGCACAATATTTTTTGCTTTGTTATGAATTTTTCACAATCTGGATTACCAAGTCTTGTGGTGGTGGCATAATATATATCAAACAATTGTGGCAAAACCTTCCAATGAGTCTTTGACAACCCTTGTGTTCTTCATGCCCACAACAATAAAAATACATAAAAAAGTGAAGTCTATTCTTCAAATAGAAGTTAAGTTATGGCCTTTTGGGGCCCTTCAAGTTCATTAGATTTTTCCCATTTTGTTACTGCCAAAACCAAAACAATTCATTTTTATCTCCATTGATATTTGATATTTTGTAAGGGAAAGCTAGAACAACAAATTGCTTAAGAAATTTGCAGATAATCAATGGAGTTGAAAACTTGCATTATTGCATAGGATCTAGGGAAATTAAGGAATACCCAATTCCTAAACTTTTTCAAAATCTTCAATCAAATAATTGCTCAACTTGCTCACCAAACCAAGCAACTTGATTGAATTACTAGTATGGGACAAATTTAGGAAATTTGTATAAGCTTTTTTCTTCTAGGTGCTAGCCTTTCATGTGAAAAGAATGCTACTTGCTAGTATATACTATATAGTATGGGCCAGAAAGATTGGTTGTTTTTGATCCCAAAACCAAAATTATAGTATTAAATAGCCTCAATTTATAGTATGATTATAGGGTTTTCATTAGTCAGAAGCTAAACAAGGAAGAGGGAAGATTTATAGGACATGTCCTACCAAAATGGTCTCAGCTAAGAAATTAATATTTGATTCTTTAGAAGGTACATCGCTATCAAAGTAAATGAGAGATAGGATCCAAAGGAGACTTTATTTTATAGCTAAACCTGATCTGACTTTATAAAGGGGAATCCCCATATCCCTATTATATCTGAACTTGAAATTTTTTCCTATTACACTTTCATTCATGGCAGATAATTTAAGAGCGTGTCAATCCAAAACTCCACCAGCAAAATTCCAAACATGCACTACATGACAGTTTACATGTTAAAATACATATTCATTCAATATTTTTTTGTTTGAGAGCAACACTTTCTCTTTATCTTCCTCCTTAATTTGTTCTGTAGTATGATTGGTGATTGGTATCCTAGTTTTGAAAATTTTTAAACAGAACCATCCATGTTTCATTAATATGATTTGATTTAAGGTTGAATATTATTGCAAAAGAGAGCCAAGTCCCTAAGCAGGACAAAATTAGGAAAAATATCTATTTTATCTTCATCAATGTTATTTGGGTAAAATCTAGTTTGTTGAAAGAAACTTGGCAATACGGACGCATGTTAGGTCGAGTGTAAGGAGTTCGTTGCAACTTAAGTAAGGTCAGAGCTCGATACATTTAAGTATTGTAAACAAGTTAAGGAGCTTAATGAGAAAAAGAAGAAAACAAAAAAAGGCTAAGGAACTTTTGGGGTTCGGCGCTCTCCAATGTAACTATTGGATATGGTCCATGGAGGCTTGTACCCAAAAAAAAATGGTGATGGAGTTTGGAAGCTAAAAAACTATTGAGTTGAGAGTCATACAACTTGGGGCAAGTTGAAATGCTATTATGATAGAGTTAAGGCTGAAATAGGAGAGTATATGAAGTGTTGACTTTAGAGATAAGATTTGGTATGATAAAACCATAACTACAAAGCGAAATTTTAGTAAATTTGATATCGTTAAGGAATTTCAATTTGACATAACTTGGCATGCAGTCTGCATTGAATGAATGCATTCAATTCTAAACAAATTTTTTGGTTGACAAAACAAATAAACCCTTTTG
Source organism: Corchorus capsularis (assembly GCA_001974805.1). Classification (NCBI taxonomy): domain Eukaryota; kingdom Viridiplantae; phylum Streptophyta; class Magnoliopsida; order Malvales; family Malvaceae; genus Corchorus; species Corchorus capsularis. Next base: position 65,373 of record AWWV01011412.1, read on the forward strand.
ATTCTTTTCCCTTGGCAAAAAAATGGTACAAGATCACTTAGAAGAAGAAAAAAGAGAAATGGTAGAAAGATGCCTAATGGCAGCTTCTTTGGCTGCGTTGGTTTGCCATCCAAATGCTACCATAAAATGTTTCAGACCCAAATCCCAAAGAGAAAAATCCCATCATGAAAAAAAACATCCATCAAAATCAACCAAAAACAACAACAACAATGATTTTCGAACCAGTTCACTTTCAAGAACTTCAGTCTCTTTCAACATGAAAAACATGACATCTCCCACATTTCCCACATCAAGAAGTGGCAGAGTTTCCTATTTGGTCTCAAAAATTTCCGAAGAAGAGCCATCATTTGGTGTTGTACAGACCATTTTCAAGTCAGGGTGGGACAACAAATTAATAGGACTCAAAATTGAGAAAGTTTTGAAGATCAATCATGGAGTTGATGTTCTTAACAAGTTCGAAGAATACAGAGAGATTGTTAAATCAAAATCGACCAACATTAATGTTTCTTCCAACATGGAGAGATTGGCTGTGGATGGTAATGAACTCTTAAGGTTCCATGGTGCCATTGTGACGTGTTCTTTAGGAAATGAAGAATTCTCAAACATTTGCCATAGGGAATGTTGTGGGATTTGTCGAATGGTTAGTTCTAGCTTATTATCCGAAGGCGAAGAATCTTTGTCGTTGAGCAAGAACAGCAAACAAGCAGATAAAAAAGTTGTGACGAAATTTGTTGTTAATAAAATTGGGACGGCTAGAAAAGCTGTTGTTATTTGCAGAGTGATTGCAGGGAGAGTGGCTCGATGTAACGGACGAGGGCTTGTCGATGGCGAAGAGGGTGGCGGCTTTGATTCGGTGGTAAGTTTGTCCATGGATCAATTAGAAGGTTCAGAAGAACTCATTGTTTTGAATGCTAGAGCTGTGCTTCCTTGCTTTATAGTTTTGTATAATGTCAAAAGTCATAAAATGTAGCCGTATGGGGGTTAATGATGTTAAAGAATTCCAATTTTGTGTTTTCTTTTTAGTTTCAATTGTGGGACTACAAAACTGAAGTAACTCAATATTTTGATTGACTGCTTGTGTTTTATGGATTTTATTACAATTTTATAACCATCTCACCATGAAAGAAAGGCTGGAACTCAGCTCATGGTAATTTCTGTTCCTATTTCATTTCGCCCTTTTGTAAAGCTTGTTTCAGTCCCAAAAAGGGGCCGAGAGACTGATTAGTGAATAGTGATGAACCATAACCTTTCGAATTTTGCTTACATCACCGGAGTTAGAGGTGCTGCAAAATTGATCACATTGATATAACGAAAGAATATAATACAAAAGTGCCCCAGTTTCTTCACTTCTTCAAAACTTTTCGCCTAACATGTTTGAAGTTTCCTTTTGAAAAGAAGGGGGTATAGGCTTTAACCACATAGAACTAGAATGAACTATCTGTATTTGAACTATCCGATCTTTCACTGTATTCTCTTAAAGCTAAAGGTAGAACCGGTACAAAATTTCTCTAACCTTACCCTATATCCAACTTGAATGACAAGGTACACATCTAAAGGGAATTTTAACATGAAGATCATAGACCAAAGTTTCTTGAAGTGAGTTTGTCCCCCTGTAATGTAATTTTCCAGCAATCAACTTGGAATAGGAAGATAGATGCCTTTTTGGGCACAACTGCAAAGCAAAAAACTGAATAGTTAAATTATCGGAATTTTTGTCATATAGGCAAGGGCACAAGAAAGGAGATGAAAAGAATCATAAATCAACTTTATAAGATTACTTGAAATAAGGTATTTGTTGTGAGCATTCAAGTCTTAAGAACCTCAATATGAAGCATAAATACCTTATATTGAGCATAAAAGTATTAAATCAATACACCATGGTATACGAATGTAACATCAGAAAGTAGTACAGCATTTTAAATGGTGGCTGAGTTACCTTTAAATTTATCTTCTTGGGTAATTAGCCCAAATGTTTCTGCAGTTTCACGAATCATAATACCACTCACTCCAGTAAAACTAGTTATCTTACACTCTGCCACTGTCAGAAACAGAGAGGAAGATTATTTTTGGCCAGAAGAGAGGAAGATTACAATAAGTAAATAAATAATTATGATTGTAAATTAACCAAAATCAGGTCTAAAACATAATGACAGATAAATAGCTTTCTTTGACAACACATGGCTTTCTTAACCAATGTTGGCTTTGGCACTCCCCATAATCAATTTACTTAAAAGCACTATAATTTCTTTCATGACAATAAGAAACATGTAGACCCCCTGAATTAAACTTGATTATGCATCATATAACCTACTATTCCTATCAAAATGCCATTTCTTGGCACAATTTACAGTTGTAACTTGTAAATAAAATGGTATCCTCTCAAACAGATAGAAATGCACTAATTATGTGAAAATAAGTAAAGCCTAACCTAGAATAAGAGCACCATGCAGATCTGCACCAAGAAGACATTGAGCCAATTGGTTTTTCCTGAAATTTAGAAAGGAAAGGTTATAGCATTGGAATAAGAAGCAGTTAAAGCGTATAATCATAATGTTACGAGTATATCTCACCCATTAATCTTACGAAGTTGATTCATGTAGCCTTTCCACATTTCATGCATCGGTTTAAACATATCAAACCTGAAGATGAAAGACAAGAAAGTTATTTTAATAAATTATCCAAAAGCAAAGAAGAGAAGCATTGAACAGTATCACAAGATAGCATCTACCAATCACAAAGAACTACCAACTAAAATCAGCTTATTGCAATTTCATTTTCATTCCATTTTAACATTCAACAAGAATCTGCTATTATATCCCTATTATTTTCTAAATTCTGGAACAAACTACAAAGTATCACGATAAAATATCACCAGTAATCTATTTTCGCTGCATGCAAATGCTGACAGAAAAGACACGCACTATATACACACACTCACTCCCTCTCTCTATATATAGCAACTTCTAATACGCTCCCTCTTTCTACAAAGCAACTGATTAGAATCTAAAAATATTACTTCAAGATAAAGGATGTGAAAATGGAAATATACATCCAGAGTTCCAAACTTGCAATTCATACCAAAGAACAATGCAACACAAAGGTGATACAGTATACACAGCATCAATAGAAAGGGGAAAAAATCAATTATAACCCAATTAAATACTCACTTTTGAAGAGCCTGAGGCAACTTCAATGCACCTGATTTCTTAAGCTGCTTCATTGACATATGCCTTTTAGAACGCTTAGAGTGGATCTTCAAAGCCCTGATATGAGAGCCGGTAGACATAGGCCGACCTTGTACATAATTATCAAGAAGTATCCAATTGTCAATTTTGACACTCCTAGATCCTTGCATATACTTCTGTGCTGAATCCCCACTTTGAAGAAGCTCATGCAAAATCTTATCAGCCATGCTTCCTTTTTGGTTGGAAAACTACAAGAAAACAAGTTAAAATCATATCAATCCAACGAAGTGTTAGGGTGCAATTGTCTGGTCCAAACTGTGGAAAATTACCTTAGAATTAGCCGGAAGCAATTTCTCATCTATATTTTCCAAGAGCTGCGAATAAGCCTGACTATTTTCTTCTACATCTATAAACAAAAAATTAAAATTCATCTCAAATTCAACCAATATATATACAATAACATAATCAAATGTTCACAATCAACAATAAATATAATCATAAACATAATAATTACCTTGTGAAGAACCCGAAAAAGAGAAATTTCCTAAATGTAAGACATATAATAAAGCATAAATTAGTCACGTAAGCAGGAAGAGAAAGAAAAAAAAATAAGCGAAATGCTATAGAAACCTTTCTTTGATGGGGTAGCAGTGGATGCGTCGGAAATAGAGGAATTACTGCCAAGAGTTTCTTTTGCATCTTCATCGACAGATAACTTCTTGTTCTTCTTCTGTTGATGAAGAAGCTCAGCTTTCGCGACGGCGAACCTTCGCTCTAATGCTTCTAGAGTGCGTTTCCTTTGGTCTTGCGAACCCGCCGTCGAAGCCATTGAAACTGAACTGGTCTTTAGCCAAGTTAGAGGGTGGAGATAAATAAGTATGAATTCAACAAGCTTCCAATAAACTATTAACAAAGATCATGTGTTAAGCTACATTTCACATCCAACATCAAGCTTCGAATAAACTTGGAAACAAATGGCCAGATCCAATTAGCAGCAAGGTAACATAAAGCAATGTCTCAATTCTTCCCCACCCTCAACCCAACCCCCGTTTTTTTTTGGTTCAATTTGTTACATATAATGATCCAATTGGCTGCAAACAACCCAGGAAGCCTCTGCATGTAGTTTGACATTTGGTTGTGAATTAACTTGGTTAACACCAAAAGACCAAATCAAATTTTCGAGCTAATTGAGGCTTGAACATGCGATTCAAACATCCTAACATGAAGCACACAGATAATGTTTTGCCCATATCACATATTCCTAACCTGGAATGCATCTCTTAGTAATTAATTGAACAGCATTACAAGAACATATTCACAACAGTTTTTCTTTTGTAAAACATCAGGGAAGAACAAGGAAATTGAATAAGTAGAGGTCTAAATATATATTACATTAATATCAATAAACCCATATGTTCCACTTAACTGAATACTAGCAAAAAGAAACTTCTTACCAGTGGATATGAAGGAGGCTTGAGCTCGAATTCGGCAGAAATCAAATTAGATCCAGCCTTCCTTGAAAACCGTCTCTGCAACAACCAAAGTAGGAAAATAAATGGAAGTAACTGACGGCGATCTGGAGGAGACAGTGACGGCGGTTATTAGCTGGTAGCGGGGTTAGGCGAAGGCGGCTATGGCTCGTCTGAGATTAAAAAAGAAAACAAAAAAAGATGAAGAAAGTCAAGTTTGGTCTATGGCATTTAGTTTAAAAGAAAACCAGAAACAACGTCGTTTTGACTAAGCCACTTTTTACCTATTGAAATGGGGTAAAAGTACAAAATTGGTCCCTCAAGTGGAGCGAACATAGCAAATTGGTCTCTCAAGTGAAAAAATATGCAATTTAGTCCCTGAAGTGGAGTTAACTGAGCAATTGAGTCCTTTCCGTTAGAAGAGCCGTCAATTGTGTTGACGTGGCAGTGACGCCGTCAACTGTGATGACGTGTCACATGCCACGTCATATTTTTTGATTAAAAAATAATTTTTTAAAAAAATATATAATTTTTTAAAAAAAAAATTGGTGAGGGACCCAATTGCTCAATTAACTCAACTTCAGGGACTCAATTGCTCATTAAGTTCACTTCAAGGACCCATTTGCATATTTGCCCCAAACTTTATATTTTTTTTAATAAAAATAAAAAATTTCATTTTTCTTCTTTTCTATTTTTTCTATTTTTTTAAATCATTTTCTTCTTTTCAAAACTCGTGGTGAATATGATTAATTTATTAAATAGGAACAATAATAGATTTATAAATGATCTAATTGGTAATATTTAGTATATACTATTAATCAATTATATCAAGTTTCTCTTTCATGACTATTTCTTGCTTTAATCAGTTCATTTCATAATGTTATACTGAATAATAGTTAATTTATAAAACAAATACAAATTTAAAAAAAAACTCACAACCTAATATATAATTTTTAAGAAGAAAAGGTGCGACTTTCAAAGAAATTCTGCTTCCTATTAGAAACAAAAAGATAGTAATTATCAAAGTTATAAAATCTTTTTGTAATTTAATCGATGAAAAAATAATTTGATTTGTTTGATTTACTATATATTCTTTTTTTTTAATTTAAATGGGCTAATTTTTCATTAATCAAGGAATTGGGTTACAAATATGAGAGGGAATAACCCAACCAGACCCTTTGGTCACTCAATCTACACTCAGATTCAACAATATTATGGGCTAAAATATTTGTCTCATTTTTAACAAAATTAAAATAGATAGTATCAAAATTTTAAAAAAAATCATTTTTCTTCTTTTTTAAATATTTTTTTCAAAAAAGATTCTTTTTTTTTTTTTGAAAAAAAACAGGAAAAAAAAGGAAAAATGATTTATTTTTATTTTTATTAAAAAAATTAGGGGCAAATGTGCAAATGGGTCCCTGAAGTGAACTTAGTGAGCAATTGAGTCCCTGAAGTTGAGTTAATTGAGCAATTGGGTCCCTCACCATTTTTTTAAAAAAATTATATATTTTTTTTAAAAAAAAATTTTAATCAAAAAATATGACGTGGCAGATGACACGTCAGCACAGTTGACGACGTCACTGCCACATCAGCACAATTAACGGCTTCTAACGGAAAGGACCCAATTGCTCAGTTAACTCCACTTCAGGGACTAAATTGTATATTTTTTCACTTGAGGGACCAATTTGCTATGTTCGCTCCACTTGAGGGACCAATTTTGTACTTTTACCATTGAAATGGTGGACCAACCCCTATTTTTTTTTTTACCAACATGGACCAACCCAAATAGGAATCTCTCACATTGGGCCCAATTTGGGTCCTATTGATACAAAGAAATCCACCAATTAAGGAAGGAATTTGCATTTTGCAGAAAGAGAGAAACCAGTCCTAAAAACGGAATGCATCAATCATTATTATAAATTTATAATAAAATAATTAATCACTTAAATGAAAATCATCTATCTTTTTTGTTTTAGGGAATTAAGTCATTTATTTATAGCTTGCCTCAATAACAAAAAGCTAAATCACTTATTATCCTTTGATTATTAGCAAATCATTGAATTTTATTTTATCACATACTATGAAATACACCTCATAATTTATTGTTTTTCCACTCAAATTTGTCACGTATGATACGAGGCCGCCTTTGTAGTGAAAGACATTATGATTCAAAGCTTTGTAATGAACAAAAAATATACGGTCTACGGACTCCAGGTTAGTTAAAATGGTAAAGACTTGTATTTGTAGTGAAAGACATTATGATTCAAGGCTTTATAGATCTCTCCTGGTAGACTATCTATAAGTCCGAAAAATTCGCTGGTGAAAGTGCAATGAATCTGTAGATCTCCGATAACTTACTTTGACCTTAGAGATGAAATAACTTACCATACACCTAAAATTTAAGTTTATGTAACAAAAAGAAAACATACACAAAGACAGAAACATGACTTTATCTCCCCCATACTCTTACCTAGAAACATGACCCTATCTCCCCCATACTCTTACCTCTATCTTTCATTGTCCAATTACAACCCCAACCTAGCTAAACTAAATGGTCCAAATTCAATCATCAATTCATCATCACCATCAATTCTACTAATTCCAAATTATATTTAAATGAAATTTACGGTCGAGATTCGTTGAAGACCACCTCTTAGCACAACCTCAATAAAAACTCATGAAAATTTAAGAACCCAAGCAGAAAAAGAAGTTAAGCTAAAAAAAAATGGAAATGTTAAGACATTAAAACGAACATTCCTATGTCACATGCACCGACCTCCACGTCACTCCCTAATCCTGCTCTTGTTCACGTACGCTGCCACCGGCAGCAGCAGGTGCAAATAGCGCATATTGCCACCCGACACGCACCGGTCCCACCAGTAACAAGCCGTTAAACTTACGGCATAGTGCAAGCCGACGTGGACTGATCCTCACCATCAATTAACAATCAACGGCCAGCATTCAATTTCAAAAACATTTATTGAGGATTAGTTAGAGTCACATTGATTTAAAAAAATGAAGAAATTAGGTCAGATTCTAATCAGAGCCAACGGTTTCTGAGGTGTCGGAAAGTGAAAGATGGATACTCTTCAAAATAGTGACTAAATACCTTTTTGGACCCAAAAAAAAAAAAAGTTTCTATTTTTAATGGAGATTTTGATTCTGTTAATTAGTGGTGGTCGGTTCAGTTAGAGGGCTTTCCTCTTTTTTACACTTTTTTTCCTCAGTTTTTGTTTGTTTGATTAAAGAAATCAAAAGCTTCATTGTCACGCTTGTAAAGCCTCTGCCTCTCATCAGTTTCAGCTCTGTTTTTTTCTTTGATTTTGACATTTTTTTTTATTTGAGTTTTAAAAGGCTTCATGATTACATTGGGAGAGGCTTCTGGTTAAAGCAAAAGCGGCTCTCTCTCTCTCTTCATAGAGTTTGATGATTGATTGAGTGAAAGAGTTGTTGTTTCTCTCTTTTTTCTTTTTGGCAAAATGGCGGAAGTGGGAGGAGCTAACACGTGGCGGGAGGAGCTGGCGAGTTTAGTGGAAGACACAGGGATAATATACACCGGGGAACCGATCGGTTTCTCGTCGTTGCCGCCGTTCACTGTGTCGAAATCGGCGGCGGCAGTTGTTGTTGAGAGTGATCAGGAACTGCAACCGCCAGAGAGTTTTAAGGAACAGGTGACGGGATTTTTGAAATCGTGGGGCGAGATGCTTCTAGAACTTGGAAGAGGATGCAAAGACATTTTTCAGCAAACGGTGGTTACTGAAGATTCGTTTATAGTTCGGAAGCTTGGTGGACCGGTGGCTAAGGTCTCCGGTCGATTGAGATTCTTGAATGAGTTCTTGCCTGAGGATCGTGATCCAATTCATGCTTGGCCTGTTATCTTCTTCGTTACCATCCTTGCTCTTTCAGGTAATTATTCTCAGTAATTGTTTAATTATCTCAGTTGGACTTAATTTAAGTTTGGGTGGTCACAGAAATTCGGAAATTTACTTAGTTTTAGTACGATCTTGATAGAATTCAGACTATTTTTATTGAAAATTTGAACTTATCTTCAGACATATTTTGTTAATGCTAAGTATTGTTTAAAAATTTTGCAGCTCTGAATTTAAACGGTGGACATGATGGATTGGTACCGCCAGTGAAGATGGTGCGTGTTCATCCTCCTAGTGCGAGTCGAATCCAGCTTCCAGATGGCAGACATTTGGCTTATCGTGAAATTGGAGTCACAGCAGATAAAGCTAGATTTTCTCTTATTGCTCCGCATTCTTTTCTTTCATCCCGACTTGCTGGTAAGATACAGATATTATGCTCTATACGGATGAGTTTCTATGAACTTGTTAATAATTCTTATTGGACAGGTATACCGGGAGTTAAGACATCACTACTCGAAGAGTATGGTGTTCGCTTGGTTACATATGATCTTCCTGGTTTTGGGGAGAGTGATCCTCATCCTAGAAGAAATCTCAACTCATCAGCATTTGATATGCTGCATCTAGCTGATGCTGTTGGTGTCATTGACAAATTCTGGGTGTTGGGCTACTCAAGTGGAAGCATGCATGCTTGGGCTGCACTTAGATATGTTCCTCACAGAATTGCAGGTATGAACTGTTTCCCTTTGTAAATTGACATGATAAACATAATGTTTCTTAGAAAGCCCTGGAAAGTGATTAGTTTCATAAAGCACTCTTGAAATTTTCAAGATTATCCTCTTAATATGACAACGGTTAGCTTAGTAAAGGCAATAATTAAACGTGCAAGACCATATCTAATGATTCTTGTTCACTAAATTTGCAGGTGCTACATTGATTGCTCCAATGATCAATCCATATGAAGCTAGCTTAACCAAGGAGGAAATGAAAAGTATTTGGGCAGAGTTCTTACCTAAAAGGAAGATAATGTATTATTTAGCTCGAAAAGCACCAAAATTGCTATCCTTTTTCTACCGCCGGACTTTCCTTTCTGGCAAGCATGGCAGAATTGATAAGTGGATGTCTCTATCACTTGGAAGGATGGTGAGTGAGTTTACTTTCATCCTCTATAATCTCTCCCATTTATGTCCTTAGCTTACGTTTCATTTGTGTCTAGGGAGGATAGAGCACTAGATTGAAGGGCTTTTTGCAGTTAAAAGTGCATTTCCACCTATTGGGGTAATATGACATACTTGATAATCTCTTTTGGTTGCAATATGTTGAATTGCTTCTGGTCATGGGGCTAAGAAATAGAACAGGGAGTATTTCATGACAGGGTACCCCATATTAGGTGACCTTTTTACTCTGTAGAGTTTGTTCCAGGTTGGAATTGCATTTGTGCATAAAATTGGAATATATTTTATGTTAATGAGTATATTTTTTTAATGCCCTGTGTTGAAAAATGAAAACCAGTCTTTGGTCCGTTTTAAGGATTTGCATAACATAATCTTGACATGGTGCAGGATGAGATTTTGACTGAAGGCCCTACATTTGAAGACTTCTGGCATAGAGATGTGGAGGAGTCAATCCGTCAGGGAAATACAAAACCATTCATTGAGGAAGCTGCCCTACAGGTTTCAAACTGGGGTTTTAGTTTGGCAGATCTTCAGGTGCATAGGAAGTGTGACAGAAATGGAATTTTCCCTTGGCTGAAGTCCCTGTATAGTCAGGCAGAATGTGAGTTGGCAGGATTTCTGGGACCAATACATATATGGCAGGTTTGTGTACTTTTGTGCTCCTTGGTTTCCTTGCATTGAATGAATTCAAGCTATTCCCATATTATGGATTCAATATGAGTCGTATGAGCTATTCCCAATATCTAGATTGTTGAGCTAACAAAAGACTACTTAATAGTATGAGTTTTACTGAACATGTTTATTTTGATTGATTTCTCTATGCAGGGGATGGATGATCAAGCTGTTCCACCTGCAATGATGGATCATATAAGCCGCGTTCTACCAGCGGCCATCATACATAAGATCCCAAACGAAGGCCATTTTTCCTGTTTCTATTTCTGTGATGAATGCCATCGGCAGATATTCTCTACACTCTTCGGAAGCCCTCAAGGTCCTCTTGAGAAGGAAGACAAAGGTGAAACTCCCTCTGAAGGAGATACCGAAGAGCAATCATCAGCAATTGATTCAACCAAAAAATGATACATCACCATAGATTTATACTTCCCTTTACTTTTCCCAATTTTTATGTAAATACCACAGATTGCTCCTTATAGCTCATTGGAGCACTTTAGATGTCTCAACATTTTCTGTTACAAGTTCTTGAGAGGTAAGGCTAAAAGAAGAGGTATATTATAGGTGAGATATTACAAGGCAAAGGAGACACTGATCTTTAGCGATATATCTTATAGATTTACCTTACAAACTATAGTCAATTACTAAGTAATAACAATTCTTTTTGCCAATCCACATTTTCTTGTCTTGAAGAGCTAGCAAATAGCAATCCATTATTTTCATTATTTCAAGCACTGAATCCAACTTGACAAAACTTGGATTAAAAACAGGATTCTCGGAAGCAAAACCAAAAAGGCATTTTTGCTTCAGACGTGTTCAGAATTATTCCTAGGACAGGCTTCTGGGTCTCGGCAGGTGCCTTCACGTGCACAACTGCGGTTCAAAAGGCAGGTTTACCTGACCCTTGCCTGTTGTTGAGTGTGCATCGTTAAGTGTTAGTTTGAGTTGCACGTGCTCTACTTTTACATAAGATCTGTCAAATTCCTCGAAATTGGGCTTTGATATAAACAAAAAGACCTCATCTCGAGTGAACCAAAAACAGGGATTAAGATAAGATAAGACTTCAGCTCTAAATTGGAGCTTGAGACCAAGTTTAGCTATTTATAACCAAGACCTCATTTTCATGAACAACAAATCTTGCCCATCTTCCAGCATAGTCAAATTAGATTAGTAATATAAACTCAACATTGAGTACTTCATACAAATATCAATAGTTTTCAAAATGGTTAATAGTATTTAACTATTGGGTCCAAGGAATGATTTGAGCAGACAACATTGCTCACTCTCTCATTTGCTTGAATCCTAGCGTATTGACACAAAGACGAAGACAATCTGGATATACAATTAACTGTTCTGTTCTAGATAACAACAGAACTCAACCCTTTTAGAAGGCAGAGTACTACCACACCTTGCTTCTGCCGAGCATCACATCTTTAGCTTCATTGATCTTCGACGCGAGATAATGGCTTCCACCAGCATCTGGATGGTTTGCAACCATTAACCTCCTATGTGCTTCCTTGATCTTTTCCATTGCCACACTTTCTCTGATTCCAAACAAAATATAAAGAAAATTAGGCACTGGTCATAAACAAAATGGAGTAAAACTCTATAGAACACAATATCAGAAAAGAACCAAAGTAAATAGATTCAAGGAACGCTAAGACAAACATCAAATCAGAAAAGAACCAAAGCGAATGGATTCAAAGAACACGATTGTGATAACCAATGGCCAAATTCTAACCAGAACCACAAGAATCCAGTTTCGAGACAAAGGATGAAAATTGAAGACTAGGCTGGCTAGCCTTAATATAAACAAGCTCTGCTCAAAATGATTCAAAGCCTCAAACAAGAAGCTTGAGAAGGATCAAAGGGATTAATTCAACCATAATGACGAATCTGAAACTAACCTCACCCAAATAAAATGACCATGAATGACTTACAATCATCCCCTGAAAACCTAAATCAGATAGTCCTAAATTCTCACCATCCTAAAACATGATCCCCACCTTCCATTGCCGAATAATAACCACAAAATTACATACCCAATTCAATAAAAACGAGTTTCGGACTTCAAGGAAATGATTTCATGCATAAAGATAAGAGCTTGACATAAAAAAGGAAAAGAAAAATGTTATCTTTAAGAGCTTGACATAAAAAATTTTCTATTTGAATCATCCAACTCACATCAACAGAACTTGCATCATCTTCAGGGGCTCCTTTTTCATTTGAATCACCATCTACAGACTTTGCATCTTCTTGAGGGTCCTCATCACACACATTCACATCCCAGCAAGCATTGCCGTTGTCTAGTAAGACTAGACTTTCCACAAAACCATCAACGGCAGAATACCCTGCAAGTGACTCAACTGACTCAACTCCAAAAACCTCAGCATGCTTGTTCTTGATATTAAATGAAGCAATTTGTCCTCCTTCCGATGTCACAAACACTTGTTCTTCATCATGTCTGAAAAAGAGCACTCTTGGCACACTTTCTGCTACCTCCGTCAACACCTTAGTCCACGACATTGCTACTCCATACTCCTTCATCACCCACAGATGAATTTGTTTAACCCAAAACCAGTAAAAGCATTAAATTTAAAACCCCCATGAGACCAAAATGTGATTCCCGGTGTAGGGACACGTACAAGTTTCTTGATAATGGGATTCCACATAATAAAATTATTATCAACGTAAAACCTCATATCATCAACTAAACAAACTAACCCATTAATCGAACCCGCAACTCGGTAACATGCCTGGAGCTTCCAAACTTGTGGCTGGGGAAGTGGAGCTGCTTGTATTCTTTGACATCTTCGTTGTCAAAACGTAGAGAATAGTTCTCTACCGAGGAATAGGAACGGGGATTTGCCAAAGTGCAGAGCCTGAAGAAGAGGAGGTGGGTGTTGGTAGAGTTGTTAAAAGTGATGGATTTTTCAAGGTGGGTGGAAATAAAAGTTGGGTTTTTGATGAGAGAGTTCCACGACTTGCAAACGGTGGTGGATTTCACCAGGTCTTCTGCTGGCAGCCTGACAAGGATTTCTAAAAACAAGTCTTGGGGTAAATTGAAGTAATCGGACATTGTTGCTTTGCTTTTGCCTTGTGGTAAACAATCCGACATTGTTGCTTTGTTTTGCTGATTTTGGTTTCGGTTTTAGAGGAGAAAATTATCGTGAAAAACCTTAGGAGAAACAGAGAATGGAGAAAAGTTGCTTCAGAACCCTAAGCAACTCTGAGTCTCTGTCGGACAAGAATAACTCGACAATTCTTACACCAAAAATAAAAATAGCAAAAAGAACATTACTTTCGACATGGGTCCATCTTTGATTAAGTATAGGCTAAAGCCCAATTCTAGAATTCCATAATTGTTCTTCATTTTCGACAGCCCAAGTTGTTCAAGAGTCCAATTTTAATATGGTACCACTATTCAATGGGTTTTGGTTTTCCTTGGCAACTGGAGAGAATCAAAAACAGAGATTAAGAAGATAAAAGCAAAGTTGTTAGTTTCCTACTGGATCATGTTTCGATTTTCTTAAAAAGAATAGTATGTGCCGGTTTCGATGGATTCGCCATATCGTTTCGGATTTTTTGGATTAGTATATATATATATATATATATATATAAATATTAAGATTTATATAATATACAAATTAATTATATGATATATAGAATTATATATTTAACATTTAACATTTATAATAACATTTTCTAAGGTCTATTAAACTGTTAAAAGGCAAAGTTTCATGGAAGGAGACGGTTAAATCTTTGAGTTGATTTAGAAAGAAGAGTGAAATAATAGAAAAATGGGATAAATTAAGTATGTATGGTTTAGTTCTTTTGTTTTTATTAGTTGAAAAGTCAAAAAAATCTCAAATTTTAATATTATTTAATTATTAAAATGCCAAATAGAGTCTCTGAAAAAGTAAATTTAGGTTTCGGGCGAAATCCACGTTTTCGCCGAAACCGACCGAAAAGCACCGGTACCACCGAAACGGTCCGAAATCACCGAAATTTAAACCGGTACGAAACAAATAGTGTACCGGTACCAGTTATAAGGAAAAGCGGCATGTACCGGCCGAAAACCCCGGTACCGGTATGAAACTAACAACTTTGGATAAAAGTTCAGCTCTAAATTGGGAGCTTGAGACCAAGTTTAGCTATATTTAGTACAATCAGACCTCATTTTCATGAACAACATATCTTGCCATTCCTCCAGCATAGTCGAATTAGATTAGTACTATATAAACTCAAAACATTGAGCAATTCATATCAATAGTATAAAACTATTGGGTCCAAAGAATGATCTGAACAGACACCATTGCTCTCTCTTTCTCTCATTTTGCTCTAAGCCTAGGGTATCGGCATGAAATTTTTTTGGGCGGCAAAGATGAACTGTTCTAGAATAAAACTCAACCCTTTTAGAAGGCAGAGCTACTGCCACCCTTGGATCTCCCAAGCATCACATCTTTAGCTTCATTGATCTTCGATGCAAGATAATGGCTTCCACCAGCATCTGGATGGTTTGCAACCATTACCCTCCTATGTGCTTCCTTAACCTTTTCTATTGCAACACTTTCTCTGATTCCAAACAAAATATAAAGAAAATTAGGCACTGGTCATAAACAAAATGGAGTAAAACTCTTTACAAAACAATATCAGAAAAGAACCAAAGTAAAAAAGATTCAAGGAACATTAGGACAACATCAGATCAAAAACGAACCAAAGCAAATAGATTCAAAGAACACAATTGTGATAACCAATGGCCAAATTCTAACCAGAACCACAAGAATCCAGTTTTGAGACAAAGGATCAAAATTGAATACTAATAATTGCTCAGGATGATTCAAAGCCTCAAACAAGAAGCTTGAGAAGGATCAAAGGGATTAATTCAATCACAATGACGAATCTGAAACTAACCTCAACCCAACTAAAATGACCATGAATACTTACAATCATCCCCTGAAGAACTCAATCAGATAGTCCTAAATTCTCACCATCCTAAAAGGCTAAAAATTGATTCCCAACTTCCATTGCCGAATAATAACCACAAAATTATACATACCCAATTCATTAAAAACGAGTTTCCGACTTCAATGAAACGATTTAATGACATAAAGATAAGAGCTTGACATAAAAAAAGAAAAATGTAATCTTTAAGAGAAAGATGCATTCGATCATTACCTTACACCAAGAATCAAAGCGGCTTCTCTCCGAGTCATGACAGCCTGAAACCCACCTTCATAAAATCTTCGCAACCTCGCCGTCGGTGGCCTTGCCTTAAACGCCTGCCAAGCTTGAACACTATATCTTCCGGCATATGCAGCCGCTGCAACCGCGAGTCCGGCTATAATCGGAGCAACCTAAAATCAAGACCCAAAATTTTAACCCCAAAAATGATAAATTAAAAGAATAAAAATCGAGAAATTTTCGATATGGTCGAAGAGAAGAAGAATTTAATGGCAACTCACCATCTCGGACGATTCTGAGAAATCTCTGTATCTTTGCATTCAGTTTCCAGAGGGTTCGGGTTTTTAGGGTTTTACGGGGATGGGCTAATAGGTAATTTTGTTCCTTTTTTTTCCCGGAAATTTTGCTTTTTAATTTAAAATGATTAATCTGGAAAAGACCCGATTTTTAATTTTTATACGAGTTGCCTGCCCCGCCCACCACCGCCTTTCTGACCTGCCCGGCTGCCCCTCCTCCAACGTATTTCCCAAGGAAACTTTCCTATTTAGATTTTTAGATTATAGTAGTATTTTTTTTCCATTTTATAATTTATTTAGGATTAGTATTTAGTATATATTTGTTGTATTTGGTCAATTCCTTGGTAAATATATTATATTTTCCTATTCCATGTATAATTTAAGTTAAAATTTAATTGGTCCTTTTTTTTCTTTTATTTAGATTATTGAAAAAAAAAATGCTTACCTAGATGAGGTAAAGGTAATGAACTTGAACTCATGATCAAAGTCAAAGTTTTGAATGCAATTCCAATTAAAATTTGATCAATGAATGAATATCCATCCATCATCATCAAATAAGTATACAAGCTGAAGCAAAGCTTATAAAAAATAGTTCTCAATAAAATGAAATGAAACAGTGGAATAATGTAGTACCAAATATGCCCAAATAAATAAGAATAAAGAAGTATGTATATTTATTATTATACAAATAAATACAAACAAGCACATGAAATTATATAATGAACTGAATTTGCATGTAGTTTGCTGTCAATCTTAAAATGTCATCTTCCCACCTCAATGATGATATATAAAGCATAATAAACATCAATAATAAATAAATAAACAAAGGGTATGCATGAGAATGAGAAGAATTTTTCAGATAACAGCTGATCCAAGCAACCATTTCTACCCCAATAACAACACTCTGGACAATGAATCAAATAAAAACTCTTTTGATTTTAGAAGATTCAGAAATCAAATCACTATTTTCTCTTTTTCTTCATATCTTTGCCTTTTGTTGTAGCTCCTTTGGACTTATCCTCAGTCCTATAATGCTTTCCTTCATTTGGATTGGAAAAAATAATAGGGTAATAACTAACTTAACTGCCGCCTCCATTTGCAACAGCAACTTCTGTATTAGTAATGCTGCTGTCAACTTTGGGAGGACCAGAATGCCGCCTAGGCCTGGCTGGTGATGGTGGATAAGAGAGCCGTTTCTTGGCAGCCGCGACTGGTCCCTTTTCGGGTGTCCCATTTGCTTCTAGTCCTAAGGGGCTTTGCATTCTGGTCTTTGCTCTTGCAGATTCAGTTGGTACCATATAACTTGGAAGTGATGGGGAACTTGCTAAGCTCTCATCATCACGGACAGAGGACCCTGCAATGCTGTGTCTCCGGTTCCTCTCTGACTGCATACTCACCATGCTTCTTGTGTCATCATCTGGACCAACCGCGCTGCTTCTAGGACTTGCTGACTTCAGCTTTCGAGCAGGTATGGAAGCTTGCTTAGGAGTTGAAGGAGATTGGAAGCTTGGAGTTTGGCTCGGCTTCTGACTTGCTTTCGGGGATTGCTTATCCATATTGAGTTGATAACGAGCATAAGATTTGCTGATTTCTCCTCCAAAGTTGCCGCGTGCACTCTTTACAGATGATTGGTCATTGTTGTGTTCTTTCTCAGTTGTGCCACGGCCCTCCCATGGCCGAGCTGCCATCCATCGTTCCAACCAGCTCCAACCCCATGAAGGATTGTTTGGATCCATGAACAATGGATTCATGGGTCTTAAAGAATTCTTCCGGCTTTGCTGCAAATGTCATTATGTATATATATGTGTCAGACACTTCCCATGCCAAAGAACATCTGGCCTGATGGTACTCCCAAATCAAAAAAATCTCATGTTTATCAAGCATTTGGATGGGAAAGGGTTAAACTTCTGTCATGTGATATATAGCTTAGAGGAAGAAACTCCTTTCGGATTTGAAAACAGAATGTTTGAAGTTAAACTTGTTCCAACTGGAGCAGGCAGATTAGGAACTCAATTTCGCTAAGCATTTGGTAGTACAATAATTAATAGTACAAGTCATTTAGTTATGCATTTTGAAGTCATTTAGTCATGCACGTTCATTCATCATGTTGATGAGTAAAAGATTTAGTAATAGTTAGCGATGTTTTTCATGTACTAAAGAAGCAGGGCTCACCTGATGAGTGAACGAATATGCCATGGCCCTTTCTCTTCTCATAGCTGCCTCGTGCTTGCTCAATAAGCTTGCTTCAATTTGTTCTTTTGACTGTATGCTGTCATCCCACTCGTCTCCCATCTGTTTAAACATTCAAAAACTATGGTCAGTAAGAGGGACCAATGACAGAAAAATCAACATGATCGAATGGTTTGTTTTCATCTGATAAAGAAGGCTAAAAGCAGTTTCCTGAAGAGAAACTAAGTGGTTTACTGATAATATATAGACATTTAGTGAACTGAGCTGAATTCCAGTGAAAGAATTCGCTCCCCTACATGCTGTATAGAACAGACATATCAGTTACCTATTTATAATTTATCTGTGACTGTGATGTAAATAAGGAGTATAATTCTAGCTATAGTTCAAAATTACCAGAGCTTTAAGAACTTTGAACTCTCTCCATAGGAGTCCAACTAATTCAAGGAAGTCAATAAGGCTAATGTATCAGAAGCAAAGGGAATTTACCTGCAAGTTGACGAGCTCTTTTGCATGTTTCTGCAAGAGTTGCCTCTGAAGAGCCTGATTTTCTTCTGTCATCCTGATTCTCCTAGTACGGATTTGACACTGCACGCGAGAAAGAGTTTGCATGCACTTAAGGGTACTGGCTGCTTGCCGTTTGACCACAGGCCCTTCCATCAGTGTTTTCAGCCTCACCAGTCCTCTTAAAGCCCGCAATGCCCTCTTTGCCTGAAAAAGAAGAAATCCACTAAAATTTCAGTTGTGGCTGAAAACTAAATTATGTTTGAGAAAGACAGGTAGTTGAGGTGTGGCTTTCAAGCATTAAAAGACCATTTAGTTTGACAGGAAATGCATACCATAAAGTAACAAATTATCATGGGAATCAACAAGTCTCCTAAGTCAAAAAAAAAGTCAATTCTTTCTGCGAACTTATGTTAGACCATCTTATTCGTCTTTTCTAACCATTTCAAAGAAACAATATACTACTTAGCAGCCAGATGATCTGCAATTGCCATAAATGTTTCAGAAGCTACTGTATGTTAGACTAGTATAAGAGTCTCATGCTATAGAACTTTTGTCCATAAAAACCTCTTCAACATCACAAGTGGTAAGAAACTTACATATTCCTCTACTTGCACAAAAAGAAATCAGAAATTCAAGCAATTATTAAAAAAAATCATTAAGATATTTTTTGAATATTTCCTGCAAGATAAATAGGATTAACATTTAACAAAAGTTTGGATGGACTAGAAGGGGAAAACAATATCAGATGATCAAGCAAACAAGCTCAAAAGGAAAAGAAGTATAATAAAACTTCCAGCACTTACCAAGTAACTCCGGAAAGCTGTTTGAATTTTGATTGCTGCAACTTCCTCCTTAGATTTTCCAGCAAACCTAGCACCGGTATTCAGTTGAGGTCTAACAACCTCCGCGGCAGCACGAGCTGGAAGAGGAGGAGGAGGAGCGACAACATCAGCATCTGCAGTGGCAATTGACACAGAGTGAGTCTGCTTGCTCTGTTCAGTCTCAACTTCAGTCAATTTCACCTCTTCCGGTGGAGGAGGAGGCGACAAGTTGACAGCTTCCTGAGTTGCTGCATCAGAACCACTAGGCCCCAAATGCACCTGCTTCTCCAAGAGCTGTTCATTTGATTTCTGAAAAGCATGGCGATCAAGAATGTTAAAACTCATTAATATGAATATGATAGCTATGCCTTTTAGCTGAATTGGACTTCTACAAACCTTGTTTTTCTTGTCCTTGGAGTCTGGGCTGAAGGCTTTCTTTATAGAAGACAGCCACTTTCCTTTCCTTCCCATCTTCTTATATCATTCCCCAGTACAATCCTTTAAGAGGCAAACAAAGAGGAAAAAAAAAAGTTAGCCTTTTCTAAATGCAGTTGGAATAGGCTAGAAGTGAGACATTATCCAACAAATTATTATTCAATTAGGCAGATAGCTAATAAATGGTAATGACAGATATACCATAAATATAGACAGGCAAACAAATCCATGTGGAATAAATATTCAGTACAAATTTGGTAAGGAAATGGGAATTTCAAGCAAAACTGGAAAAATTAAAAGTTGAAACAAAATCCATGAATCCATGATCTATACCATGTATATCTATTAAGACAATCTAAACAAATTTTCAACTTTTTTCCACCATATCAAGCAAGTTAAGGTAAAGCATTTCCTACTCCAGGGAACTCTACAGTATACAAATATAGCTACTAAATAAAGAGCTCAAAATTTCCTTCCTTTCCCAGATTTTCTCCCCAACCAAGCAAAACACAATGAGCAAAAACTCAAAAGTTTCCACATTTATTACACAAATCCTTAACTTTCAAAGAAATCAGTGAAATCCCCAGATTCTGAAACACAATTAGCAACACCAAGCAACAGAAAATTCAAACAAAAAGAAGCTAAAAATGGAATCTTTAAATTTTGGGTCCATGAAACAAAAGACAGAAGACAACATTGGTAACAAAAGTACCTGAGAAGATGGTAATGCCTAGATCTCTTCCTTTCCTGTTATTTAGACAGACAGGAAAGATGAGGAACTTGAAAAGGTTTTCAGTTCCTGTAGTTGCCTGCTTGTTGTGTGTGATTATAGAGAGGAGAGAGCAGAACAGAAACAGATCTTGACAAAGTTGATTTTTAAGAGGAAAATAGTAGATGAAGAAGAAACAGCTGGTTTCTTGCAAAAGTGTGACCCCACTCATTTTTTTTTTTTTTCTTCTTGGGGTTGAGAAACTGGGACCCACTTCAAAATTTTTAACAGATTGCCTTCAACTTCAATTCGTTGAAAAAATCTATCTGCTATACTTATGTTTTTGGTTTCCTAAATTGTGGGTAATGTTAACTAACAACACAGTTAAAAAAGCACCTCTCTTTTTCTCTTGTCGTTTTCAAGTTTTAATGGCACTTCAGTTCAGTAGATCGAAGTTTAAAACTGAAACTCAACTGTAAAACTTCCAACCTGTCTGTAAAAATCTTCAATTTTCTTTTCTTTCTTTTTTTTTCTCCTGTAAAAACCCTTTTACTTTCTCAAAAAACCAAAAAAAAAAAATTATTGAAGCAAAAAATAATAGTAGTAAATTGATTAAAATTTTTATAAGGCTTAGCTAACTGCAAATTATTGCAAAATGTCTTTTGAGTAAAGATATATGTCTTTCTTGTCTTACACTTAACCAATTTATTCCATGCACATTTTTTTTCTGATACCATTTATGGCTTGTAGGTCTTTTTGTTTTTTTAATAAAATAAAATAAAATAAAATATTATTTTCTAATATTTGTAAGAATGTGTAATGTTTCTAAGTATTTTTATCCAATGTATATCACTACTATTTTTTTTTTTAAGAAAAAATTGAACATAATTTTAGTTAGAAATCTGAACAAAAAAAACTAAAAAAGGGAATTTAGTCATTTACAAAAATGAAAATAATACTAGTAATAGTAACATAGGGCAAGGCAATATGGCAAATTGTCGGTAGACACCGCCACAAGGTTTTAACTTTTTTGGAGAAAAGAAGAAGAAAACAAGAAAACAAAGTGAGGGTTACATTACATTGACATTTTGTTTGTTTGACACTCTTTAAACGAAAATTAAAATGATTGGATCGAAGTATTCGTTACCACTTACTTGCCATGTTAGGTGCTTGCTTGCTTGACTTGAATGATGGTATTAAAATTATTCACACCTTTGATTAATCTCTTCAAACCTCGAGATTGTATTGTACTAGTATCATGTTAACAACAAAACTTTATACTAAAGTATTTTTTATAATAATTAAGTACAGTAAATTAGAATAATATACTATATGATTTACTACATTACTAAATAATACCCATTGTCTTATTAATTTATTAATAATAATGATTACTTTATAGATTTTAGTATAGTATATTATGTTAATAAAGAAAAAATTGCCCATTTGTTCTTGCATGAGAAATTATTAGGTGGGATGGACCCACCACGTCATCTATGAGACCAACCAATAATACGAAGACAACTTATCGATTTTCTAAAATCTTATCCCAATAAAATTTCAAATTCGGGGACTTACCCTTTAAATAGGGTTTGTTTTAAAATGGGGTTAAACCTTGGACTAAAATCGTGCCTAAATTTAAAGAGTTCATTTGACATGGCAAAATTCTACTGGTTAGTCCCATGAATGACGTGGTGGATCCGTTCTACCTAATAATTTCTCGTTCTTGCATGCAAGTGGATAATGAACTCTTTTTTTTCCTTGCATACATATTTATAGTGTTATGAACTCAAATAAACAGAATCAAAATATTAAGATTGTGTTTAGAGCTATGATGACGATGGATGTAATGATGATTAGCATACATTGCATAGATTATATAGCTGTTATATTTATTCATAATGCCATCCTTAAAAGTTAAAACAGGCTTAAAATGCAAGAATAATGCAAAGTAAGGAAAACTTACATTGCCTAGCTGTTGAATGAATGCTTGACTTATGTGATTTTTTAAATCAGATTTGCTTGATTTTCACATATAATTAAATAACTGAAAAACTAGCCGTTTATAATTAAAAACATATCATTGTACAAGCTATCCAATCAAGTGGCAAATTATTAACCTAAGCATTGCCTAATACAAGGAAAATATAACTAAACAACAAATTTTTTTCATTATAATTTCCAATTATGTTAAAAGGCATAATCCAACTCAAAAAGAGTAGTTTCAATCAACATCCTAATTTTCCAACTAAAATGAAGCATTATTGGAGGCAAGTTTTGAAATCGGACCCCTCTTTTGATTAATTTCATCTTATTTAATTATTCAGTGTTAAGTGGTTAAGATAAGTATAAAATTGTAGGACCATATTTGTTAGCTAACAACTACAGCTTGTCACGTCAAAGGGAGCCTCCTCACAAGACGTGGATACACATTGCAATTCCTGCTGTTTTGAAGAGGAAATTAGGTAATGGAACCGACAACAAAAATGCAAGCACATAGGAATATTAACACTTTTAATTTGTGGTCTTATTGAAGATTTGGCACCACCCAAAAAAGTACTAGCACTTGAAAGTTAAAAAGTTGTATAAAATTATTAATTCGAAGAATTAAAATGTATGTGTTAAATAGAAACGATTCAATCATCTCCTTTTAAAAATTGGATTTCTTGTAAATTTGAAGTTCAAAATCTCAGCTCAAACATCTTCCCTCCCTCCCATGGTTAAAAGGAAAAGAAAAAAAATACTTTATTTGTAAGTATATGCATGCGAATATTTTTCCTAACAAGGGAAATAAAGCTTGGGTTTGGGTCCAATTTTTTTTTTTTACTATTTATGAACATGATCTTGAAATGGACTACGCAATTGGAGGTAGTCCTCTCTTTTCCTATAATCTCACCCCGCCCATCCCAGGTTTTGGGTTTGGGTCCAATTAATTGCTAAGAAAGTTGACCAATTGTTGTCAAAAAACAGTTTGTATTTCTAAATTGTCCAAAGTTTCAATTCATTTCAAGAAAAATGTTGAAATGGTAAGGAATGGATGAATGCCTAAAAGGCTAAAAAATGGTCCACAAATCATCAGGACTTATATAAGACAAAGATGGGCCACCCCCACCTGTTGAAGGGTGTGGGAAAATTTGCTTTGTTTAACAAAATTTATTTATTTATAAGAAAGACAGTTTTGAGTTTGACAATTCAGTGCCTTATGGCCCATAATTGCATTATCATCATACTATATCATATGAATGCTGATTAGTGATTACTAGGGGTCCAGGTAGTTTTTGGTTCAACCAATACTTAGAAACATTTTGCAATATAAATTGAAGTAGGAAGGCTTTTGTTTTTCTTTTTAATTATAAAAGGAAAAAAAAAAGGAAGAAAGGAAATGTTCACAATTTGAGAACTATGATAAACCCTAAGTCCTTAACTAAGAGAGATGAAGCAAAATCAAATCATAGTATTATAATTTCTTCAAAGTGTTGTTTGATTAGTTTCTAATCAAGTAGTTTGGTATAACCACTTCTCATGGTTGGTGGATTTGTCTTTTAGTTTAATTTAATAATTTCATGATCATTTCAATTATTATTATAAAGTTCTCATTTTCTTCATCTTTATATTGATAATTTTTGTTTCATTGGCAAGAGAATATTATTTGCTGTTTATTATGTAATTTGAAGCAGAAAAATGGTTTGCAAAATTCAATTAAACATTTGGGATTTTTTTTTCTTTCTAGATTTGAGTTGCAAATGGCAAGAGATAGATGGTACTCCCGGATGTTGACACTATATATAAGAGAACAAAAAAAATTGAAAAATGTGTAACCAATTAAAAAAAAATTACATTGGAAAAAAAATTGATATTATGCTCTTAGTGTTATATATATATATATATGATCATATGCTTCTCCACCAATTAATTGGAAATTTCTGAAATCTGCAAATTTTATCTTCGATTAAAGACATCTTTCAAAGAAGTTGTTTGAATAAGGTTTCTTGGGATTACTCCAATGGGAAAACGAAGTCGCCAAAGCATGATTTTGGAGCATTCTTCTGGTGGGATTCCCTTCAACTTGGTCTCATCTTCAAGAACAACTTGTTTCACAAATTTCAGTGAATTCTGCAAAAAGAAAACATGAAATAAACAATTGAATATGTCAGAAGGCACAAGGAAAAGGCTGTTCTTGCCCTTTTTTTCTTTTTTTTCCCTGGCTTCACTTTGAATAATTATAAAAGAAAAGGTATTAAGGGATCTTTATTTTATTATTATGGTTTTTTAGTTATAAACTTAGGTTCAAAGTTTGGGTGGTGACTGAACAAAGCAACAGCAACATTTTATAAATTAACCCTTCACCTAATATATCCATCTAGGTTATGCAGTATGCTACCTTTTCTTTTATTAATAAATGGAAGTTGGTTGAATTGAATTGAAACCCTACTTAACCATTTAATTTTCCTGGTGAAAACAGCAAAAGCATCTTTTTAGAAACCAAATTATATTAATGGGACAAAGCTTCATTTATGGAATCCTAATACTTAGCTTGATATGCAGACAATATCCCATTTTTTATAATTCCTTTTGGTTTCTTGCATACTTAGAATGATTTAAATATCATTTATTACTCAAAAAACTGTTAGATGGTGGGTCAAAAATCCTAAATGCTTTGAGTTTAAGTCTAGTCTGATGTCAATATCTGCTTTCCCTAGGCTAAATCAGTATGGATGAACTATGCAATATTATTTCTTTCATTGTACATTTTATTCATGAAAATAACAGAATCTTGAAATCAGAGCTTTTGATTGCTTTTGATTTTATAATAATGGAATAATAAGAATATCAGATTTCAGAGAATATTTGCTTACCTGGGAAGTGCCTTGTTCAGATGTAGGTCTACCCCATCTCTCAGGATCCCAAAGGATTGAACTGTTAAATCCAAAACTTGATATATGAATTGGAGGCTTTGGTTCTGCATCTGTTTCTGCATCAGTCTGATTGTTCATCTTCCTCAAATGCCACCCTATAACTTGAGACGAATCGCATACCGGTCCTTCAATCACAACTTTCCTCTTGTTTGCTGATAGCAATGCCATTGGCCAAGTTCCAAAAACTCTGCAAATTTGCCATAAAAATGCATGTAAATTAGTAAACTAATGATTTTTCACACACTTATCTGCAACATACCAAAAAGGGTTAGTTGACACATCTTTTTCTAGTACTTTATAGTATATAACTAAACTATACTTTCATTTAATTTGTTAAATTAATCTTCATTGCTTTAAAATATGAAGCTTTGAAACTTTCACCCACCAGCCAGCACATTATATTCTCATGTCTTAAGAAGGAACATAATAATTATACAGGTAGTATGAAACTTTTGTCACAAGGAATATTATATCAGAAAGAATTAAGGTAAAAAGGAACATACTCAATTTGTCTAAGTTCATTGAAGAAATCAAGATCATAAACGTTGGAAAGACCGGCGAAATGAACAATCCCACTGAGCTTATGATGTTCAATGTGCTTGAGTGCAACATTTCTCTGATGATTCAACTCTGCTTCAGGATCAGTGAAATTCTCCTTGAACACCAAATGTCTATACATAATTCCTGTTTTCCTAAGTAATTCTGATACATAATTCGAATCCGAATGACCTTCCACCACAATCCACAACAATGGCTGAGGAACTAGCCTTATTGTATTTGCTAGCCTCCTCAAAAACACCCCTTGGAATTGATCTCTTGAATTTGTTGGTGTGACAATGATTATAAGTCTTCTAGAAGGCACCTGGACATGTTCATGAGACTTTTCTGGAACTGAAACTGGAGTTGCTGCTGCTGCAGCTATCAAACTTCTGTTAACATTAACATTATTACTGCTATGTAGTACTTGTGTTGTTGCTGCTGATGATTGATTCAACATCTGAACAGGCTGCGGCGGCGAAATCTGTGGTGATTTATCTTCTGTAGCAATAAGATGGGTAGAAAATATTGAATCTTTACCTGTTGGAGCAAAGCCTGAGAAAAACCCCATGACAAAACATAAAGAGAAATGAACAATAGCTTTCTTCCATAACTGAACTTTCTTCTTTGATCTCTCCACAGACCCCATATCTTTTCTGCTGCTAACTTTTCAATCAAATGGGAAAAATGGGATTTTTAAGGTGGAAAATTGGGTGTTTTCTTTTTTTCCACTGGATCAGTTGAAAAAACTATAGTTGTTATCATAGGGTAGAGGGAGGAGGAGATTTAAAAGACTATGATTTAATAATGAATGAATGATTTTATATTTGAATGTTTTGGAGGTTTATAGTTATTATTAAAATTTTATTATAAGGTAGGAGCAGATTGGTTTGTTTAGTGATTGGTACTTGCAAACTCAAATGTATAAATGGTGTTTGTTCAATGGGTTAGGGCATTGCTTCACTTAGTTGTACCTTGAAGTAAAAGAAACATAATATGAAGGGCTTGCCTTCAGTTGCTATCTGCACCAAATAGTTGTTGAGATGGAACCCATCAACTAAATATTTTTGAAATAACAAAAAGTTTTCATACTTACCATATTTTTTCTTTTTCTTCCCTTCTGTTAGGATTCCTTTTTGTAATCACTGGAGTTGACTAATTTTGCTTTGTTTATTAGTTTTTTCTGGCAGAATTCCCAAGTTTCCATAAACAGATAGATGTTAGAATGTCTCTCTGCAACATAGCGGCATAGTTACTCTAAAATTTGGTTTATTGGATCATTTTGACCATGTGTTAGTGACATATAGTTGGAACAGAGTTTCAGGGGATTTCCAGAATTCTGAGGATTCTGAGGAAATGAATTCCATGAAACAATATACATTACCAGAATGGAATTGCCACTGGAGATTGTGTAAGTCACAAACAAAAGTGAGATTTGATGTCATCAAATTGCATAACTGACTGGACCAATATATTACTAGAATAAATGAAGCTAGTTAATCCAATCCCCATTTCCATTTTTCTTGATAGTAATTATTAATTGTTGGAATTAAGATTTAAGACACTTCAATCAGAATCACTCGATATACTTCGTCGTTTTTTCTTTTTTGGTGGCCACTGGCCAGAGAAAGTGCGTCTTATCATTTCTTGTTCCACCAATTAGTTCTTGCCAACACTTTCTAAGGTTGGAAGGAACTTGAAATATTGACAAAATGATGGTGATAAATTCATCATATTATGTGGTCAAAAAAAAAAATCATCATATTAATCATCATTTTTAGTATTCAAGAGCATCGTAAGGTACTAGTCTATTCTTAGCAGCTCTTATGTTTCAATAGTTTCACATTTCATGACTGCCACTGCCACTCGTATTGTTCGGCTACTCTTAATTCAATTTCCATTTTTTACATCAAATTTTCAGACACATAAATGGGATTTCTTAAAGCATACGAAAATGAAGCTTAAGTACTTCAATTCCACAACAGATGCTAAAATCGTAGCCCTGGAGGAAGAGCTCTTAATATGCTTCAAATATGCAGAAAACACCACATTTGGCATTAAAATATGCTTACTTGTGAACACAGAAACATTTAACAGAAATTCTTAAATTAAGATTGTTTTAAAAGCATCCAACTACAATTTTAAAGCAGACATTGACAAATTTGTAGAAGTCTCAATCAAAACATAACAGATAGAAAGCATATAAAAGTCATCCACAAAACCGCAATGTAAAATACTCAGAATAAATTAAAGACCAAAATTAAAAGACCAACTATCATCCTAGCTGTAATAGTACTCTCTCTCAAAAGCAACCTCATTTCTTCTTGGCAGCAGACTTGGTGACCTTAGCACCAGATGGGTCCTTCTTCTCAACACTCTTGATAACACCAACAGCAACAGTCTGCCTCATGTCCCTAACAGCAAAACGTCCAAGAGGTGGGTACTCAGAGAAAGTCTCCACAACCATGGGCTTAGTGGGAATCATCTTAACCATCCCGGCATCACCGTTCTTCAAGAACTTAGGCTCCTTCTCGAGCTCCTTTCCAGATCGTCTGTCAATCTTTGTCAAGAGTTCAGCAAACTTGACAGCAATGTGGGAGGTGTGGCAATCGAGCACCGGGGCGTATCCATTTCCGATCTGGCCAGGGTGGTTCATGATGATAACCTGAGAGGTGAAGTTGGCAGCTTCCTTGGCAGGATCATCCTTAGAGTTAGATGCGACGTAACCACGCTTGAGATCCTTAACAGCAACGTTCTTAACATTGAACCCGACATTGTCACCGGGGAGAGCCTCCTGGAGAGCTTCATGGTGCATCTCGACAGACTTAACTTCAGTGGTCAGTCCAGAGGGACCAAAGGTGACAACCATACCAGGCTTAAGAACACCAGTCTCAACACGACCAACAGGGACAGTTCCAATACCACCAATCTTGTAGACATCCTGAAGTGGGAGACGGAGTGGCTTGTCTGAGGGCCTCTTGGGCTCATTGATCTGGTCAAGAGCCTCAAGGAGTGTTGGACCCTTGTACCAGTCAAGGTTGGTTGACCTCTCAATCATGTTATCACCCTCAAAACCAGAGATTGGGACGAATGGGATTTTGTCTGGGTTGTAACCAACCTTCTTCAGGTAAGAAGAGACTTCCTTAACAATTTCATCATACCTTGCCTTGGAGTACTTTGGAGTTGTGGCATCCATCTGTTTCAAAGGACAGAAACATCCAGTTAGTCACAAATTAGGTTTAAGTAAAGCAATTATCAATAATAAAGTAAAATCAAAGCAATACAACGTTAAACAAAAGTTCAACCAGTTTCAGTCACAAGCAATTATCAACAAATTGACATAAAATCAATACAATGTTAAACAATAACAAGTTTTAAACCTCACCTTGTTGCAGCAGCAAATCATTTGCTTGACACCAAGGGTAAAAGCAAGCAAAGCATGCTCACGGGTCTGACCATCCTTAGAGATACCGGCTTCAAAACCACCAGTGGTTGAGTCAATGATGAGAACAGCACAGTCAGCCTGTGAGGTACCAGTAATCATGTTCTTGATAAAGTCACGATGTCCAGGAGCATCAATGACAGTGCAGTAGTATTTGGTTGTCTCAAACTTCCAGAGAGCAATATCAATGGTGATACCACGTTCACGCTCAGCCTTAAGCTTGTCAAGCACCCAGGCATACTTGAAGGACCTCTTGTTCATCTCAGCAGCCTCCTTCTCGAACCTTTCAATCACACGCTTGTCAATACCACCAAGCTTGTAGATCAAGTGACCAGTGGTGGTCGACTTTCCAGAGTCGACATGGCCAATGACCACAATGTTGATGTGAACCTTCTCCTTACCCATTATAAAACTCGGTAGAGAAGCTGAAACCCAACAAAAAAATACATCATCATAAAACAGATTACATACAGATAATCAAAATCTAGACTCAGAAACACATAGTACCCTTTGCCTAACAGGGATAACAGATCCACATCAATAACTTACAATTAGCTAAGTAATTTGAAAAAAAATTAGTTTCAGAGAGAATAATTCAACATAAAATATCCAAAAATAAGTAATCCAGAATTAAAATCCAAAAGAGTGGCTGCTGGGATTCGGTAAACAGAGGGATTGTTTTCTCAGAAAACAAAGACTAGAATGGTAAATCACAAAATCTTAAACAAACAGCGACAGATGCTTGAAATCTAATAAGCAATCGATTTAAAAACAAAAGAAAAAAAATCAGATCCTAAGCTACAAATATAAAGAATATGAATCAAGCAAAGCAAATCAGATCAGAATAATCTCAAATCAAACAGAGGAATACAAAAATTAACTTTTCGTACATAGTTCATCTAACGAACACTCAAATCAGATTTTGCTTCAAATCAAAGCAAAAGAAAAAAAAGAATAAAATAAAAACATTGATTGAGAAAAGGAATTATACCTGTAAGCTAACAAAAAGACTTTGAGATTCGCTTGACCGGAAGCTCTCCTCGTAGCAGCTGAAGAGAGTGTAGATAGCAAGCGAAAGAGGGTGAGAGCAGTCGCTTCCTTTAGCTTAAGTAGCCACTCACTCCGCTTTGGTTTAACTAGGGTTTCTCTCTCATCCGTTGGATTAAAGATAATCCAACGGCTCAAGACAGACATCTCACATCATCCGTTTTAAGGGTTTTTTCGATATTTTCTAGCCTTCGGCGTAGATTCAATCCTTCCATCAGAGTAGATGCCCTAATTTGACTTTATTGCGTCTGAAATCCCAATACCACCCTTGAACCTTTGCAAAATAACACGAGACTCCTTAAACTATTCAAATTTCCAAATTTACCCATTTCTTTCCAAAATTATTTTTTTCTCAAATGTCGTCTATTTGCTTAAATTATGTCAACACATGTCAAAATTATAATTCATTTAAATTTGACACAACTTGATTTCAAATTAATCATATTATGATCTATTTGCTTACATTATGTCAACATAATGTCAAAATTATTCGTCATTTGAATTCGACACCTCAATTTCAGATTAATCATATTATTAAACACAACTCGACTTTGGATTAGTTAATCCAATATGACTAATAAAATACAAGAAGGATAGTCCGCGCTAGCGCCACGGACAAATTTTGTTTGTTTTTTTTAATGAGGTTGTTGATTTGAGAAGATGATCTACAATTTAGTTATAATTAACTTTTTTTTTCAAGTGATTGTACATGATTGGTTTAAATGTTATTCAAGAAATAAGAGTAAATTTTAAAATAACTTTGTTTTCTTGAGAAATCATTGTTATGAGGACATATGAATTTGATGGGTGTTTAATGTGATCATATTAGATATTTTCTTTTTGTTTTTTTTCCCCTTAAAATTAACTGTTCAAGTTAAACATTGATGCAAGTAGCTAGTATGTTCAACTATTTAGTATTATTGATGCAATTTGTAATATTTTTCTTTTAATTGCTATTATTCTTTTTTGATGTTTGGAAATCGTATATATCTAATCCACCGCATGCAAGAAAACCTCTCAAAATGAAAGGAGAAGTATTTATAGATGTAGGCAATTGCAATAATAATGTTATCTTTAAGTATATATATAATGTAATATATATATATATATATATATATACTTAATTGGGAGTATTTCATCTATGTAATTAAACTGATAATAACAAAGGGAAAAAATCTAACTCAATATCAAAAACATGGTTTATAACATGTATGATAATCTAGAATACGAACTGTATTATACTAATTATTACATAATCTCAAGTTCTGGAAATGGAAAACAACAAATAAACTATGCAAAAAGATTCGAAAGTTCTTATTCTAATAAACCATACATTGAAGCTTCAACTCTCCTGTTTAATTTCTTCTGCAATATATATAATGAAACAACAATTAATTAGTTTGAAAGAAAGTAAGTGTAATGATCAAAACACATTGTACTTTTAATTTCATTACCTTTCAGTTAATAGTTCAGTAGTGCATTTGTAGGAAGTTGACCTGGAATAGAAAAAGGAATGAACAACGAAAACGCCAAAAATTCCCACAGAAAACCATGAGAAAGAATAACATTGGATCATGAGGAAAAGAAATCGAACTTGACAATCAATGAAAACTAAACCATACAACATAGCTAAAATGCGTTGTTACTACCCTTTTGTATCCACGGAACAACTAAAAATGTCACAAGAAAGAAAACAAACCCGCTGAAAATTTTGTCAAATTATGCAGCAACAAAACGGCACACTGAAAAACAAAAACAGAGTGAGAATTAGTGCAAGGCCAAAAGGAAAAAAATTAATTAACTCCATGACTAAACAAATTAATATAACAGTCACAAATATGGTTACTCATGCCCTGCAGGACTGAATATCATGTTGCCAAGGGTTTGAACTCACATTGCATGGTCTCACCCTATTGTGCAAAAAACTATACATCATATGTATGCATGTATGTATGTATGTATGTATGTATGTATGTATGTATGTATGTATGTATGCCTAGAGAGGGAGTGAAATAGCTTTTCTAGACAGAACACATTTAAAAACACAACCTCCATTATAATTGATATTAGGCCTGCATTTTTATTTATGGGAATTATATGCCTCCCATCGCACTTTAAATTGTTGTCCTTCATAAACTACCAAATCAACTAAGAACAGTAATTCAGACTCATTTCTTTTTTGTTTTTGTGCTAATACTTTTTATATAAGGTGGCAATTGATTTCATTTAGGAATCTCCATAATTAGTGTAGGATTATGGCATTGGTTTCTATAGGATGTCAATTAGCAACAATTCATTATCCAGACATTGAAAAGGAAAAAAGTTGTCTCAAATGGCAGATGCTCTTGGTTCATTCTTATATATATTTATGCTCATAACTACAAAAAATGAAATGAAATTAAAATGATTTATTCTAATAAAAAGCTAGAGTTTCTTAACTAAAATAAAGCTGTAGACATGTGCATTCATCAAGATTAATCTAAAATATTCTGAAACAATTCCAAAAATGCTTTTTAAAGAAAGTAAGAAACATAAACAAAACTTACAATGATTAAGCTTTCAATCCTCAACTCCTCTGAATAAATAGAAAAGTAATGGAACAATTAAAAGAGGACTTGAAATAAACTTGTTGCTTAAAATCATGAGCTTGTAAGTATAATCATCTATATTGTAAAAAAGAAGAATTCCACGCTAATAAAATAACTACAGATTTGAGACTAATCAACTATGAAAATTCCGACCTTAATAGTTAATTTGAGTAAGCAGAAATCATCAATCACGTTTTACAATATGAATTGCAAGACAATGTATGCTCATACCCCAATGTGCTTTTGAGCAATTGGCAATTCTACCTATACAGACCAGCACCTAGGCCGCCACCATCAATGAGTTTTACTTGAACCTTCAAAGTTTATACAATAAGTAGATAAAATTTAATATCAATGAGCACATTCTAACTTTACTTCATTTCTTGTTACTATTATTACAACTTAAAAGGAGGAAGATAAATGTGTTATCTAATTATAAAGATGCCAAGGAAAGAACCGGGAAACCACAAATCTAACAAACATTAAATTAAATTAAGAATTACCTGCCATGCATATGGCTGATCACGGAAAGGGGAAAACAAATTCAGACAACCATTTAATCAAGATCGAAATTGAAGAACCATTCAAAACTCCAAGAAATCGATCAGAATAACATCCGTTGCACCCAACTCTTCCTAAAAAATAGGCGAAATTCTATATCATTGAAGGCGCATTAAATCAAACGGTAGAAAGCAAAAAATTACCACCCTTTTGTATCCACAGAACAACTAAACATGTCAGCACAAAGTAAACAAACCTGCTCAAAATTTGATCCAATTATAAATTTGATAAAATTCAAACTGAAATAATCAAGAATATTAAGACTAAAATCTTATAAAATTACACCATATTCTGCACTTTTCGTATTATTATTGCAACGAATATTTGTAATTGCATCACAATTGATGAATCTAACAATAATTATAAAGTAGTCAGGCAGTAGTCACAGATCATATCACAAAGGATCAATGATATATTGAGGTCCTTGCTTGACCCACTCTAGAGAATATATGCTGCTTATATTAGGCATGATATCTTTTTATGGTATACGTGCATGAATCTAAACTAAACGTGGGAAACAATTATTTTCCTTTGATTTTATTTTTGGAAGATTTAAAGTCCTACATTTCATTAAATTTAGCTTTTCATAGGCAAATTTTCAAATGACTTTGATGGGGATGTCCCAAAATGTGGTTCAGATTTGTCTACTTAGCTTTGAATCTAAGGCATGCATGTTTTGCTGACCTTTTTTTGGTTTTTGAGTTCTGACTCATATCAAATTGAAGTATATATTAAGTAAGGAACGAACTTAGCAAGAAAAGTGAGACCGAGTTCAATGGAAAAGATTCACAGATTTTTGGTATAATGAGAAGTGGGAAAACCATGATTCATTGAGTGATCAAGTTCTTGTTATTCTAAGATTGGCAATAGATCCTGCAAAGTTAAAGGAACTTGTTCATAATTTCTAAATGAAATATTTCAGGCTCATCCCCTGTTTCATAAGGCAAGAGGCTATAGAATATGCTGAAAAACCATAGGAAAATTGTAAAGAAAAAAGTTCAATCGTAGGCACTATGAAGCTGAATAGCAGAGCATATGATGTTAAAAAAAATTGTAAAGATGAAATTTGAGAATTATAAATAAAGCAGAACCCATGAACAAATTTCAGACCCTTCAATCAGAATCACTCGATTGACTTAGTTAGGTAAAGGTTCTTTTTGCTACTTGACTTGGTTTTTTGGTGGCCGGAGAAAGTGCGTCTTATCATTTTCTTGTTTCACCAATTAGTTATTGCCAACACTTTCTAAGGTTGGAAGGACTTGAGATATTGACAAAATCTCACAATAGACTTTTTGAGTTTTTTATCCATTTTTTCCATCAAATTAGCAGACACATTATATACTTTGAACAATAAAAAATTTTGATTGGGGAAAATGGGATTTCTTAAGCATACGAGACACAGATGGTGCTAAAATCATAGCTATAGAGGAAGAAGCTACACAGAAACATTTAACAGAAATTCTTAAATTAAGATTGTTTTAAAAGCATCCAACTACAATTTTAAAGCAGACATTGACAAAAACAGGACAGATAGAAAAGCATATTAAGTCATCCACAAAACCGCAATGTAAAATACTCAGAATAAATTAAAGACCAAAATTAAAAGACCAACTATCATCCTAGCTGTAATAATACTCTCTCTCAAAAGCAACCTCATTTCTTCTTGGCAGCAGACTTGGTGACCTTAGCACCAGATGGGTCCTTCTTCTCAACACTCTTGATAACACCAACAGCAACAGTCTGCCTCATGTCCCTAACAGCAAAACGTCCAAGAGGTGGGTACTCAGAGAAAGTCTCCACAACCATGGGCTTAGTGGGAATCATCTTAACCATCCCGGCATCACCGTTCTTCAAGAACTTAGGCTCCTTCTCGAGCTCCTTTCCAGATCGTCTGTCAATCTTTGTCAAGAGTTCAGCAAACTTGACAGCAATGTGGGAGGTGTGGCAATCGAGCACCGGGGCGTATCCATTTCCGATCTGGCCAGGGTGGTTCATGATGATAACCTGAGAGGTGAAGTTGGCAGCTTCCTTGGCAGGATCATCCTTAGAGTTAGATGCGACGTAACCACGCTTGAGATCCTTAACAGCAACGTTCTTAACATTGAACCCGACATTGTCACCGGGGAGAGCCTCCTGGAGAGCTTCATGGTGCATCTCGACAGACTTAACTTCAGTGGTCAGTCCAGAGGGACCAAAGGTGACAACCATACCAGGCTTAAGAACACCAGTCTCAACACGACCAACAGGGACAGTTCCAATACCACCAATCTTGTAGACATCCTGAAGTGGGAGACGGAGTGGCTTGTCTGAGGGCCTCTTGGGCTCATTGATCTGGTCAAGAGCCTCAAGGAGTGTTGGACCCTTGTACCAGTCAAGGTTGGTTGACCTCTCAATCATGTTATCACCCTCAAAACCAGAGATTGGGACGAATGGGATTTTGTCTGGGTTGTAACCAACCTTCTTCAGGTAAGAAGAGACTTCCTTAACAATTTCATCATACCTTGCCTTGGAGTACTTTGGAGTTGTGGCATCCATCTGTTTCAAAGCATAACAAAATCCAGTTTCAGTCACAGATTAAGTTTTATCGATAAAGTGACACCAAATCAATACAATGTTGAACAAGAACAAGATCAAAGCCTCACCTTGTTGCAGCAGCAAATCATCTGCTTGACACCAAGGGTAAAAGCAAGCAAAGCATGCTCACGGGTCTGACCATCCTTAGAGATACCGGCTTCAAAACCACCAGTGGTGGAGTCAATGATGAGAACAGCACAGTCAGCCTGTGAGGTACCAGTAATCATGTTCTTGATAAAGTCACGATGTCCAGGAGCATCAATGACAGTGCAGTAGTACTTAGTTGTCTCGAACTTCCAGAGGGCAATATCAATGGTGATACCACGTTCACGCTCAGCCTTAAGCTTGTCAAGAACCCAGGCATACTTAAAGGACCTCTTGTTCATCTCAGCAGCCTCCTTCTCGAACCTTTCAATCACACGCTTGTCAATACCACCAAGCTTGTAGATCAAGTGACCAGTGGTGGTTGACTTTCCAGAGTCGACATGGCCAATGACCACAATGTTGATGTGAACCTTCTCCTTACCCATTATAAAACTCGGTAGAGAAGCTGAAACCCAACAAAAAATACATCATCATAAAACAGATTACATACAGATAATCGAAATCTAGACTCAGAAACACATAGTATTACCCTTTGCCTAACAGTGATAACAGATCCACATCAATAACATACAATTAGCTATCTAATTTGAAAAAAAAAGTTTCAGAGAGAATAATTGAACGTACATAAAATCCACAAAAAAAGGTAACCCAGAATTAAAATCCAAAAGATTCAACTAAAACAGAGTGTGGCTGCTGGGATTCGAGCCCAGGCCCTCCAAATAGATGGAGTTCTCCACTAAACTACAGCCACTAGATCTCAAAAAATCGTTTCCCGTTCAAAACAAATAAGCCTAAGAAGTAATGATCGTTGACCATTTTGTTTATTTTTGTTAACAAAAATCTCTTAGGCTGTATTTACTTTGATAGATCGGTAATCAGAGGTATTGTTTTCTCAGAAAACAAAGATTAGAATTGTAAATCACAAAATCTTAAACAAACAGCGACAGATGCTTGAAATCTAATAAGCAATCGATTTAAAAACAAAAGAATCAGATCCTAAGCTACAAATATAAAGAATATGAATCAAGCAAAGCAAATCAGATCAGAATAATCTCAAATCAAACAGAGGAATACAAAAATTAACTTTTCGTATACCTATAACAAAATCATACAAGAGATAGAGCTAATAGTTCATCTAACGAACACTCAAATCAGGTTTTGCTTCAAATCAAAGCAAAAGAAAAAAGAATAAAATAAAAACATTGATTGAGAAAAGGAATTATACCTGTAAGCTAACAAAAAGACTTTGAGATTCGCTTGACCTGAAGCTCTCGTCGTAGCAGCTGAAGAGAGCGTAGATAGCAAAAGAAAGAGGGAGAGAGCAGTCGCTTCCTTTAGCTTAAGTAGCCACTCACACTCACTCCGCTTTGGTTTAACTAGGGTTTCTCTCTCATCCGTTGGATTAACTTTAATCCAACGGCTCAAGACAGACATCTCACATCATCCGTTTTAAGGGTTTTTTCGATATTTTCTTGCCTTCGGCGTAGATTCCTTCCATCAGAGTAGATGCCCTAATTTGACTTTATTGCGTCTGAAATCCCAATACCACCCTTGAACCTTTGCAAAATAACACGAGACTCCTTAAACTATTCAAATTTCCAAATTTACCCATTTCTTTCCAAAATTATTTTTCTTAAATGTCGTCTTTTTGCTTAACATTATGTCAACACAATGTCATTATTCTTTTTTACTTGGTAAATGCATAATGTCATTATTCAACATGATCTCAAAATGTTAAATAAAAAAAACACGATGTCAAAATTATTCTTCACTTGAATCCGACACAATTGACCTTCTTATTAATCTACTATTAAACACAACTCGACTTTGAATTAGTTAGATTCAATATGACTATATTCGATAGTTTTCGCTAAGTCTTAAAAATTCCGATTAGCCACCATCGGCTCTATAAGATATTTAATTATTTATGCTTATGCAATTTGATAATACATAAACTCAACAAAATGTTTCAAATAGGACAGTTTGAATGCCATAAGGCCCCATAACAATCACCCACCAAGTATTGTCCTAAATCTCAATTGACATAGAACTACAAAACCGATTCACCGTTTCATCAAAATTTTACGAGTTTTAAGGATAAAATTTTCAATTAGACAAGAAAATTTCAAAGATTATGAACTCTACAAGAAAAATAAAGTGAGAGAAGATATTTATGATGCCATGTGATGCAAGTTTTAGTCTTCTGCTTCATCACTTGGTTTGGTTAAGATACGGCTTCTTTTCGGTCTATGCTTCTTCCACCTCAGCTTATTCAAACCCATGATCCAAGATGGAACCTCACAGCCTGATGCTGCCATTACATTAGCTATGTTACGCAAATATGGAACATCATCTTCTGTGTAGAATGTAATAGCTTCTCCGGTTCTTCCTGCTCTGCCGGACCGACCTATTTGGGAAATCAAAAAACTTTTGTTTCAGTAACAACACAAAAGGGACAACATAGTTCAATTTAATGCTAGATCTCCAACAAGTAGCAGAAGCAAGTTGTTCAACATACCAATTCGGTGAATATAAGCAGCAGCAGAATCCGGGAAATCATAATTGATCACACAATTGACGCCCTTGAAATCCATACCACGGGCAATGACATCAGTGGCGATCAAAACCCATGTTTTGCCAGCTCTGAAGTCATCAACTACATTTTCACGCTGCATTTGATAAGATATCAGGTTAATGGAAATGAACAGTGGTCAGAAAGAACACAAAGATGACATCATTTTTTCTTTTTCATATTACTAGGTTAAGACCTACTACAAGAGCACCTTGCCCTGGATAGCTACCGCATAATACTCTTGAGACTTTCAACTGTCTTTTCCAGACACTTGCTTAGGTGCCTCTTAGCTGAAGGTGATTTGTACGAAGGCGAAACATTTTTTATTGCACTAAAAAGTTGTTGCATTGGTGGATAAGGAAAGCAGAACAGGATCTTACCTGTGATTCAGATAAATCAGAATGGATGACGCTAGCTCTAACATTATCAAATTTCAGCTCTTCATACAGTTCCTTTGCTCGTTCTATGTTTTGTACAAAGATCAAAACCGGTGGATTTAGCCTCTACTGCCAAGAATGTGAGAAGACAAACACAAGAAGATGGTCAAGACAAGACATACTCGAGCTGGAAAACACTAAGATTAAATAACAAGAAAAGAGCATAATTTTTCATGGTATATAGTATCATATTCTCAAACACTCCAAAGAAACCACTACAAACACAATAAATTAAAAAAGGGGATTTCACAAATCTTTAAAAAAGAAAACCAAATTGATCTGCTTTCTTTCTCAAACAACTTTTAACATCCATATTAGAAGCATACCTCTGCAAAGCTTTGACGAAGTGCAAGGAGTTTCCCATCTTCACTTCCAGTAAAAACTAACTTTTGATTTACAGATTCGGAAGCAGTATTTCTGCATGAAATATTAATAAAATGAGATGCATGTTAAAGAGTTCCTCTTTATTTTCAAAAAGTAATAATCTCATACTTACTTTCTTCCAATAATAATTCGAACAGCATCATGCATTTTGGTGCGTGCAAGCTCCTCTACAAAATCTGGTAAAGTAGCACTAAATAATGAGCGTACAATCGAAGGATTGGAACATGCTTCAACCACAGAATCAATCTGCTTTAACAAGCCAAGCTCAAACAGTTTGTCAGACTCGTCCAGGACAAGATATTCAACCCTACAGAAGGATAAAGTTGACATCAAGAAAGAAGTTTTAATGAAATCAGTATTCAAGTAAGAGCTGGTATTTTGCCATGCCAAGAAGACCTATTATGTGACATCAAACCTTTCTCAAACTATTCTATCCATTGTGATGAAAAGAAAATGATCCAAACATAGTTTTCCAGAGATTGTATGCATCAAGACATTCAAATAACTACTTTTATCAAATCAGAACCATTTTTACAC
The DNA here is from genome assembly GCA_001974805.1 of Corchorus capsularis. Lineage (NCBI taxonomy): Eukaryota > Viridiplantae > Streptophyta > Magnoliopsida > Malvales > Malvaceae > Corchorus > Corchorus capsularis. The sequence continues at coordinate 105,579 of AWWV01011412.1, forward strand.
TATACAGTCAAATCTGAATAGTAGTTCATCAACTTGAGTCATCACATCACATCAAATCCCATCCAATCTTTTAACTAGCCAAAACACTAAGTGAGAGGTTTTAGCCTAGCATTTTGGTCTCTATATCATCACACTCATTATCACATCGGGAGTTGTAATGTTCAAAGAGCTTTTACCATCTACTCATCTACATATTCATCCTATTGGTCCTCTAACTCTAAACCGGTATCAAAATGAGCTTATATTTCTACCGAAAGACAAAAGATTATCTAAAAGCACAAACCTGCTCAAATCAAGCTTCTTTTTCTTGATAGCGGAACTCAAGCGAAGTGGAGTGGATATAAGTATATCACAAGGTAGCTTTGATAAATCAGCACCTCTTATGAGCTTTTTGGTTAGTAACTTGATGTAGAATTTATTTCCTTTTGCAAGTTTTTTGCACTCTCTGGTTGTCTGTGCAGCTAACTCACGTGTAGGACACAATATAACAGCTCTAATACCTTCAGTCGATGCATGCTGATAAGTAAGAAAGCGGATTAGAAAACTTGCAAATATTTATGTGAAAGTGTGTAAACATAATAATGAAAGAATACCTTGAGTCTAATAAGCATGGGTGATACAAAAGCCAAGGTTTTCCCAGATCCAGTTGGAGCACAAGCAAAGCAGTCCCGACCCTAACATAAATAACCGCAAAACAGCATTTCAGCATGTACGAGAATTTAGCAAAACTAGGAGTATAAATCTTAAGCAGTAGGAGGCATATAACGATCATTTAGCTAAAAAACTAATTGCCGACAAAAGAAGAATAAGATTAAGTAGGAAAAATAACCAGCAGCAGCTAAATGAAAGACCATACAGATAGAAGTATCGGAATAGCCTGTCGTTGGATTGGAGTTGGCTCTTTGAATCCAAGTTCAGCAAAATTACGCAGTAAGTAGGACTCACATCCATATCTGTATACAAACACATAAATTTATCATTTTCGAATTTGAACTCATACACAAATTTTGCTCAAAATCAAAGCAATGCTAACATCATCCATTATCGAACTAATGACTAACAAGCAAAAATTTAGAAATGCTAACTCATAGCAATCAAAGGCAGACTCAATCTCAGGTAAACTACAAAAAGCAAATAGGCAGAGCACATACACTGAGGTTAACTCTGCGAAACTCTTAAGTGGAGATGCAACCTTAGTCCCAGAGACATGAATATTATACTTCTTTCGCAGAACAGCATCCGCCTAAACTCATCAACAATTATGAAAATTAAAACAAGATAGTACCTAAAATAATCATCAATGCACGAACTTTAAGAAACATGAGGAAATGAGAAGAAAAAAACCTCCATTTTTCTGTTTATTGTCTTCTTTTCTTTAGCAAGCTTATCTTCTTCCTCATCTTTTGTGTCCTCTTCGTTTACTACCGATGCTTTTTTCGAACTCTTAAAGACATTAAATCCTTCCACCGCTTCTACAACAAATTAAGAAAAAATAAAGTTTCATACGAGGATTTAGTGCAGTAGCTAATATTTTTAAGAGATTTAAAACGAATAGAGAAATACCTGAAACTGCGGTTTTACGCTTCCTTTTCTTCTTAGAAACCGCAGCTTCCTCTGGTTCGGGATTAACACTCTCGAACAAGCTCAAATAATCGACTTTATTTTCGGTTTCAGTTTTCTCCTAAACAGAAAATTTTTAAGAAAAAATATATGAATGCCGACCTCTGTAGGAACCATTTTGAACAAAGCAGAGAGAATTGAAGCAAAACCAGACCTGAAACCGATCGATATCGCTGGCGAACTTCTTTTTATTGATTTTAGTGCCGGCGAACAAAATCGAATCCATTGCCGAAGCTCGAGAGTCTTTCGAATTTCAACCGGCAAACCGCCAAAGCTTGGACGGCGGCGATGGTTAAGTGAGGGTTTTGGGTTTATCGTTGGACAGCTTCCCACATTCTCTACGGCCTTTTTTTGTCGTTGAGGTTTGAAAATTTAAACCGTACCCTATATTCGTATGAAATTGCGTTATTACCCCACGCTCTTATTTCTTTTGCTTTTACACCCCCACACTCTTACGTTAAATTATGGGGGAATTATCGTGTAATGGTAAGTTAAAATTACCCGCAAAATGTAATGAATTATCATTTGTCTAGATTTAGTATAAGCCTAAAAATATTTCCCACTAGGGAAAATGGCTGGCATTTCACCGATAGCAACTCCTTTTCCCCACAGAGTAGGAGGAAACTTTTTCAAGATTCAGTATGCTTCTAAATGGAGAACACCAGGCTCAGACGACTTCTGGAGCAGAACAAGTTCAAGAAGCTTTTAGGGATTTTTTTTAATATTGATTTTCCTTAATACTTCTTAAATTTTAAAAAGGGATAAAATACACAAAACACATAAAACTCATTACACCTAGAGGGAAATATGTTTAGCCTTACACTAAACCTAGACAAATGATAGTTCATTACACTTTATGGGTAATTTTAACTTATCATTACACCTTATGATAATTCCCCCTTAAATTATCTATCAGTAACTTATAAATTAGGAATCAGGAAATACCGCCCCCTTTTACTGGGTACCGCCCCCCATTTGGACTATTTTACCCTTTTTCTTCAAACTTCAAAATTTTCAATTCTCTCAAATTCTCTCAACCTTCAAACTTTCAAATCTCAATATTGACAAATCCATATTCATATTCATATCCATTTAAACTAAATGAATTGTACAATACTTATTAAAGGACAAAAAGAAATTAAGGAAAATCTTTAAAAAAAAAAAA